>JAFVLL020001421.1:0-39764 GCA_021397915.2 Tor tambroides
ATGGTGTATGGAGTGTAGATTGATGTAGAAAAAAAAGTAATTTAATGCAGTTTAACATAAAGCTGCAACATAACAAAACGTGAAAAAAATGAAGGCACTGCACTGTGAGGCAAAATGAATGCAAGGCACTGTATGTGGCTGTCTGCTTGAGTGATGAATGTGAACGTGCACTATTGTGTAGGCTCGAAGAACACGTCCTGTGTGTACTCACGGCTAAGCCGATGCGCACATGAACAACAGATACAGGCACCCAGTAAACAAACCGCTCAAACACCATCAAGGGTGACTGAGCTATGACAAACACAACACACTTGTCATGCATCCCCTCCCAACAGCATCAATGCTCTCAGCGTGTAAGCCATGCTTTCTGTTTACCCTCACAGCTCCGGTTTTTAGCTCTAGGTTCAGCATTGTGACAACACCTTACTGGGAGTTCCCTACTGAACATCCTCATTTACACTTGCAAACTTCTTAAAAAATACATCTTGGACACCAGGTCTGTCTCAACACATTTAAAAATTAACAGTGATGTAAGAGTCACAATTGTGACAGTCATACTGTGAGATACTGTATGTCACAATTTCAAGATAAAAGTCATATTATAAAATGATAAAATATCAAATGTTAGTCATACTATGAGATATAGTCACATTAGTTATAAAGGTGCAATTGCAAGATTTAAAGTCACACCTGCAAGATATGAAGCCATGTTATTATTTATGAAGTCTCAATTGAGATCTAAAGTCATATTTCAGTAAAGCTTCAATTGGATATATAAAGTCACATTATTAGTTAGAATGTCTCAATTGTGAGATATTTAGTCACAGTGGTAATATATACTGTAAAATTGCAATAACAAAACAAAGCAAAACAACATTTTTTTAAAAATCACAGTTAACGTTTTCTTTTCTTTTTAACTTTTTCTTTTCTTTTTTAAGAAACGGGCTTCCAGAGTTTCAACTACAATACTTACTGCTTCAAGTAAAATAAAATAAAATAAAGAGTTCTCCTATATAGGAACTATGCAGTACAAAACATGTTTTTTAATGTATGTCTACTACAGTTGGGCTGTTCCTTCCCTGGTCTTCAATTGTTTGTTTATGTATATTTGTGTAAAGCCCTCAAAGCATTGTAAGAACATGCTGTACCCAATTGGCTGTTGTAAATGTCATGAAGAGAGTGAGTGTAGAGAAGCTGTTTGCAGCCACATGTAACAGAACAAGCTCTCACAAAGCAAAACAAATGGAGCAGCACAACAGTGGCGCACACATGGGCATTTCTTCCTTTAACATTTTTTACTATAAAACTACAATAAAACCCATCTATTTTCTTAACTGCACATGATTATTCTAATTATGCTGTAAAATCAAGATCATTTTTCTTCAAAGATTCACATAAAAAGTGGGACACACGTAAGCTCAGCTAATCCGCCGGTTAACAAAATACTTTTCATCACGTGCATGTCTGGGTTTCACTGCCGGTTCCTTCGGCATGAACCTTCAAGATTATGCCAAGTTATCCCAAAAGTTACTTAGCTAATTCTCAAGAGCAGGGTACAAGGAACATGGTTCCAGATGTGTCGGTCAGTGAAAAGATTTCCACAATCAGCTTGTTTTACATTCACAGTTTACACAGAAAAAACTTCTCCTTCTGTGACTCCACTACTAAGACTCCAAAATGTAACAATTTTCAATAAAAAGCCAATAAAGTCATATGAGAAGATTGTCAGAACAGCTCTTGATGACTAGCTTTGTCTGTCATGCTGAAGGAACTTGCTATTGGAAGGTGTGGGCCTCAACCATTGCATGAAAATGAAGAAATGTGGTGGTGTTTAGAAAGAGGTCATGATACTGTAGCTCCAACTAGTATTCACTTGACTCTGAACATGTTCAGGCTGAAAGCTTCCAGACTAACATACAATATGCACCAATCTCACGTGTCACGTTAAGCGAACAGATCCCTCAGTCAATGTAATTGCCCAATAGTGAGAAATTCTGTGGTTGATGGACAATTTATAGGCTGTTTCGCTCACCTTTTATGAGGTATCAGCCAGAGAGTCATGGGTTGGATTGCTTATCTAGAAGGAAACAGCTGAATTTATGAGTGCAAAAGCGTCAAATGCTGGGAGTTTTCAAGGGTGGCTCCTTATTGAACTCCATCAGTAATGTGTGAGAGCTTGTATTGTAGTCAGGATTTTGTGGTTGCAAAGGGACTGTTCAGTCATCTCAAAACGAACTGCTAGAGTTTTTGTGCCAAAATGTTGAAGGTTATATTACTGGCCTGTATTTACAGCAAGACATACATTACCACAGTCACTTTAAAGGGCCTGAGTGTCAGCCTATCAGAATACAGTTATAACATCCAGCAGCTGCACCACTGCGCTCTTCCTGCCCCAAGCCCAGCTGAGAGCGTGTCCCACTGTTAGAGGTGATCTTCCAGAGCCACACAGATGAAATCAGATCCTTGTCCAAAATACACTTGAGCATTAAAATAAATAGAGAGAAGGAGAGAATCAAATAAAGCAATATTATCCTTCACTTCACTTTCACACAATCTCTCTCTGGTAGAGTGAGGGAAGGCTTTTCTCCCTGGTTGACACTTATTTTCAGAAGGTCCTGATGGATCCAAGTTGTAAATGAGGCCATATTTGTTTAAAACTTCACCAATAACCATAAAATAACAATTGCAAATATTATTTAATAGAAGAGTCAGGGAAAAAAAAAATAATAAATGAAAACTTTTATTAAAGTTATTAACTTCAGGTTGCACATTTTGGTGATGAGCCACAATAGCCACAAACAACCACTACCAGGTGAAATGAATAACATTTATTATGATTATATATGATTATACTGTAATGCAGTGGCATCTGTCAAGGGATGGGCAGGCAGCAAGTGAAAAGTCAGTTGTTGAATTTCATGTGTTGGAAGCAAGAAAAAAAAGGCAAAGGAGAAAATCTGAGTGACTTTGACAAGGACCAAAAGTGATGTCCAGACAACTGGGTCAGAGCATCTCCAAAATTGCAAGTTTTGTGGGCTGTTCCTAGTATACCAGTGGTACCTACCAAAAGTGGTTTAGGGAGGGACAACCAGTTAACCATGGGCCCAAGGTTCACTGATGCCTGTGGGATGCAAAGGCTTGTCTGTCTGGCCCAAATCACACAAAAAGAGCTAACTGGAGCTCAAATTGCTGAATAAATAATAAATAAATAATGCTGATCATCTCTGGGCAATGTTCTGTTGGGAAACCTTGGGTCCTGGCATTCATGCAGATGTTACATTTACATGCACCGCCTACCTAAATATTGTTGCGGACCACATGGCAATGGTGTGCCCTGATGGCAGTAGCCTCTTTCATCTAAATAATGCAGCCTGCTACACTGCAAAAATTGTTCAGGAATGGTTTGAGGAACATGGCGAGTTCAAGGTGTTGCACTGGCCTCCAAATCCCACATCTCAATCCGAATGAGCATCTATGGAATGTGCTATACCAACAAATCTGATCCATGCAAGTCCCACCTCACAACGTCCAGGTCTTAAAGGATCTGCTGCTTAAAGGATCTGATGTTGATGCCAGACACCACAGGACACGTTCAAATGTTATTTACAATTTAATGTTGTGGTTAATCAGTGTATATCATGTTGCAGATTGACTTGCATTGGCTTAACAGTGGCCAATCATAGATCACTGCACATTGATTCTTTTTTTTTTTATAAACATTTTCTACTATTGATCATCTACAAAAATTTGGCTGTAATCCTTGATTAGACTAGTTTTTCCTATTTCCCATACTTCTTAAAATGTTAGTTCAGAAAAAAAGAAGAAGAAGAAAAAAACCTCATGTCATTCCAAACCTGCATGTCTGTCTTTCCTCTGTAGAACACAAAAGGGGACGTTAGGAATAATATTCATCCTCATTTTCACTTGCAATGAAAATACAGTAGGAAGACACTACCAAAAGATTTAAAAAAGCATTATAAAAGCTCCACAGCTGTACATGACTCTATATGTCAACTATTCTGAAGCCAAATGATAGCAAAAAATTTTATCAGTTTGATTCACACCAACTGCTGTTATAAACCATTTTTTGCCTTCAGGTCACTTACACAACACTGAGACAGAACAAGGATTTTCTCCAGAAGCTCTTTAGTTTTTGTTTTCAGTACTAAGCTTTAAAAACAAGCCTGTAGGTTAGATTGCGCTGTATATGTCCTGGTTGACTTGTGATCTGGCTGCGGTTTTGACAGCAGGTCATTCTGAGTGCAGTTGCTTCAGGATGCTCTGTTGAGTCCTGAACATCTACTCCCCCCCCTGGAAAATCCCAATTCATCATTATAGGAAGGTCTACTCTAAATAATACAGAGATTAATCACTTCTGTTTAGGCTCTGCATCACAGTAGTAATCAATCAGTAGGCTATAAATATATTCAGAGAACTATTATTTATCAGTATACAATTATCAGTATTGTCCTTACAATATTCTATTGATATTTTTATTTAATTATTCAAACGGTTCACAGTTTATTAATGAAAAAGCAGATTGTCCAAACAAGTGAAAAATCTGAGATTGGTGCTATTCAAGAGGTGTAACAAGCTCATGGTGAAATTATGATACTGCGAGGTGTATGATTTATGTAGTTGTCAACATCCAACCCTATTAATTGCATAATTATTTTTACATTGCACCCTAAACAAAGTTAAAACTAATAAATCTAATGAATAAAAAAAAGACTATTGTCCTAAAAAACCAAGTCCTAATCCCAGTTTAACACCTCTGGTGTGACTGTAAATGCAGACCTTGAGCCAAAAACTCATCACCAAACACCAATGACTTGTACATATGGGTACAGTCATTTTAGACACTTCCAACACTGTTGCAACAGAGATGGAAATACAATTTTTAAATACATGAATTATGTTCCCATCGTTGTTGCCACAGATTTGGAAGCATTTTTCTGTTCTAAAGAAGGGGGTGTCCCAATACTTTTGTCTATATAGTGTATGTACAAGTCATTGGTGTTTGGTGATGAGTTTTTGGCTCAAGGTCTGCATTTACAGTCACACCAGAGGTGTTAAACTGGGATTAGGACTTGGTTTTATGCAGACCAGTCAAGTTCTTCACACTGACTGAATCAATTTTCTTTTTGAACCTTGCCTTACACACAGAGGCATTGTCATGTTAGAAAAGAAAAGGGTCCTGTCCAAACTGTTGCTATACTATTAGAAGCACACAATTTCCTAGAATAACATTATATGCTTTAACATTAAGATTTGTACTCATGGAAATTACTAAAGTAGTCAAACCTGTTCATTAGAAGGGGGCGACCCAATACTTTTGGCAATATAGTGTACTTTTGTGGAAACTTAGATACATTTTTTCAGGATTCTTTGATGAACAAAGTTCAAAAGAACAGCTATTATTTGAAACACAAATCTTGTAACATTACAAATGTCTTCATAACTTTTGATCAATTTAATTTGCCCTTGCTGAAAAACGTATTTACTGATTTTACTGACACTGGACTTTTGAATGGTAGTGTAATATACCTACAATGTAGTTTTATATTTTTTAAAAACTCTGTTATGGGCTAAATCATTAAGAAAAAAAAAATCAGTTTAAAATTCAGTTTAAGATTTTTTTCCTTGGCACAAATTCAAAACTGTTATCTGTGAATAATGTCATCCATCCATTTTCCAAACTGCTTGCACTATGTAGGGTCATAAGGATGCTGGAACCCATCCCAACGCCTTGGGGAAACACCCTGGACGGATGGCCAGTTCATCACGGGGAAAACACACAGAGACATATACATTCATACTCACTTACTCATTGACCAGCAATTTTGTTTTGTGTCAATGATATTTGCTATAATGGATAAAAGTTAGATTTTGAAAGAGAAATGCGATTTGTTCTTGATTCATTATGATGTGATTTATTGTAAGGCACACCAAAATTTTAAAATACTCCTAGATTTTGTGTGTAATATTGAAATAATCAACTGTTTCCTGAGAATGAGCCACATACCTTCAATTTCTGAGTCAAATATACTTTGGCAGAAAAAGAGAAAGATTAGACAAAAAAATTCAATTTAGGGCCTAACTGGCCAACACCTTTATTTTATTACAACTTAAGGAAGGAATATATATATATATATATATATATATATAAACAATAATACTTCTGTCCTTCTAACGCCAAACGATCATTATAATAATGCTGATTGGCTGTATAATGCACAGTATAAATGCACCTTTCTATGAGAACTCTTTCAAACGTTACGGTCTGTCAGGATGATGACTGCTCCCTGCTGTGGGATCTTGATGAGCCAAGTACCAGATGTAGTGGACATTTATGCTGTGCAGTTTTGTACTTTATTTTGATGAACTCTGATGGTTAGTGCAATGATATGTTTCCAGGACTCTGCCCGTGTTGCAGCTTTTCTCTGAAAGCTCACAACTCAAAAACTATAACGCACCTTAACAAGTACTCCTTAAAATGGCGTGTACTGCCAAAAAAAAAAAAAAAAAAGTACAAAAACTCATAACTTAAAAACAGTCCTTCTTGGTATATTTGTCTCAAACTCCTGCCTTTGGAAAGTAAAGAGGCAGAATTCAGGATGGCAGTGTACCATAACATCAGCTGATTTTGAGGTCTGTCTAAATAGTTACTAGGGATGCACCAATCCAACACCAGGATCATATCAGCATTGATACAATTATTTTTTGTCAGACAAGATATAGGATCAATCTAAATCAGAAACTGTGCATCACCCATGGTTGTTACTGTCAAACTACAAAAAAGGATGGGTATTTAAGTTTTAGAATTTAAGTTCACAAAAACGGTCAGACTCCTATTCATCCCAAGTGGAACATAAGGCATCAATGATTTGTTTGCACTTGGCTCGATCATTTGCAGCATGCAAAAACTGTCAGATGAACAGTAAAAACATTGTCTGAGATGTTCCAATGTCATGCATAATCTGTATATAAAATGTCTGGGGTTTTTTTGTTTAAAAGGACTGTATTCAGGGTTCCTACACATTTTCCATTTCAAAATTCCATACTTTTCCAGACTCAAATTTCCTAACCTCTCAGTAGATTTTCAGACCATATTTAACATAAATGGTTCATAGAGCATTATTTTCAGCTTTATATCTGGTATATAGTACAGTCATCTGTAAATATTTTTATTTTCTCAGGGTTTTTTTTATTGATTTTATCAAAGTGACAACATAGAGTCCCTAAAATAAAAAATACAGACTTTTACATGCACACAAGAAACGTTTTTGAGCCCTTGAGAAACTATTCACATGTGCATGGTAATGTTTTGCATGCTTACACATTACAATTTCTAGTTTCATAAAACCTATTTCCACTGTGCATCACTGCCATCTTACTTTGAATAAAACGAGAGCATGGCTGCACGTGAATTAACAGATCTACCTGCTCAAAATATTGCTTTTCTTACGGTAGTAATTTTATTATAAAGGCCTGATGTCATGTAACACATCCTCTGTGGCGGCACAGAAACCATGACACGAAATGGGCTGATGGCACAAAATTTGCCAAGTTCAAGGGTCTATAAAATCTATTAAGATTTGGCTTTCACTGGGGCAGTATGCCATATTTCAAGGCCTTAGGTAATGCATACTCTGTGGCGACCAAGAAACCACACTGCGAAACAGGCTGATGGCACAACAGGTGGCTCAGTGTGCACTGTCCTATATGCTAAATTTAATGGTTCACTGTGCGCACATAAAAGTCTGTATATTTTTTATTTTTGCAAAGGTCCTTGAGGTTACGTAATACGGTGCTAAGAATATAGTGTGAAGAAACCCAAAATGCTTTTAACCTGCATTTTGCATAATGAAAAGTGCACCTTGAATTCATTCAAGTCATATTTGGCGATCAATAAAGAATCACTAAACAGCTGCCATGAAACCTCACTTCTTGTACGATAAATTTATTTTCATTAAATTCTTAATTTTCTATTATAAAAAAACTAAATAGGGTCAAAAGTCTGGAAACACAAATATTTTTCCATACTCTGCTTTCTTTTTTTTTTCCATACTTTTCACTACCCTGTAGGAACCCTGTGTATTTTGCTGAGGTTTATTGTGGTTGTAGTTCTTACTACTGGGTGTTTTTTTGTTTTTGTTTGTTTTTAAAAGTGGTCTCTTATGCTCTTATTTGATCAAAAATACAGTAAAAACAGTAATAGTTAACAGTTAGTAATAGTAACAGTTAATGGTTTGTTAATATCGAGAATTGGACCTTACAATAAAGTGTGACCAATACATCCTTGCTGAACAAGATGATTAAAAAAAAATTGCCAAGCTTTTGAACATCAGCATAAAATATGTATATGTTTTCTATGGATAATTATGTCATGAAATGTCAAATGTCATTATCCATTACCATTTTCGATTACAACAGTCAGAATGGTAAAACCCTGTCCGAGATGTCCCAGTGTTCCCATTATTATACATAATCTGTATATAAAATGTCTGTGTTTTGTTTAAAAGGACTGTATTTTGCTGAAATTTGCCGTTTCTGAATGTTGTGATTCTTGCTACTGTTTTTTTTTTTGGAAAGAATTAAAAAGAAACAGCATTTATTTGAAATTTGAGTTAATGTAACAATGTAAAAGTCTTTACTGCCACTTTTGATCAATTTAATGCATTCTTGTTGAAAAAGATTAATTATAAGACTTATAAGAATTAAAAAAATATTAATTCTAAAAAAAAAAAAAAAAAAAAAAAAATCCAAACTTTTGAACAGAAGCATAGAATATTTTTGTGTGTTTTCTGCTTCTTCATAATGAAGTAGTGGGTATTTAGCAAGTTTCAAAAAGTGGTATTGGTGCACCCCTAATAGGTACTCAGTTACCCACCTAAAGCAAATTGTGGTATTAATAATGAATTTTGGAAAGGGAGCTTTCCAAAAGAACGAAGGCCTTCATCTGTGCACCAAAATAAATAACTTAGAGACTGAGCTCCTTTCTTCGACAAAAGAAGCTGTAGAATAATAAGCTCACATTCAGGAGATAAAGAGCCTCCTGGGCTCAGAAGAAGGGCTGAATCAAAGACCTGCCTCTGCCCTTCCTCACACTAGGGCAGGATATGCACTGATTGCCCTGGACGGAGAATCACGTGTGAAGGCAGAACCCCAGGGGCTGTAGCAGTTCATTAAAATGCACTGTAAAAATCTTTGATATTTACACCGTTAATACATTCAGACAGGAGAGGAGGGGCATCTTCTCCAAAAGAGGTACATTTGGCACAATCAGTTAACGTTGCGACTCATTCCTCAAGCGCTGTGTGTTGGTCACCTCAAAGTCTCTGATGATATCTTCCATCTGTACTCGAACAAGGATCGTCTCCTGAGACATTCAAGAAACCTTCAACGTCCCGCTCAGAGGAAGCCTGTCGAAGGCACATGTGCATCTTAACTATGCCATCGCTCCCATTCTCTCCCATCTCTGAAATCTCACTCCTCAGTGTTGTCTGGTCCAGGGTTTCCCAGGACTCTGCTTTTTTGAGTCCTCCTAGAAAGGCACCCACCTCGGGAGGTTCAAATCCCATTGGTTAAGTCTGTGATAACGTTGGCCTTCACCAACTTGCGGAGAAACTCCTTTTCTTTTGAGATGTTGTGAGTCCATGACTGTGGGGGAGACATAAACAGGAGACTCATTTCTGACTGAATGTGGCCAACTTGTGTGCATTTACAGCGCAGACTCTCTCAACATGACAGTCTGCCCTTTTATTCTCATTAGACCAAGAATGTTAGTCTTGGAAGCAGAGACTTTGCCTAGCAGCATTAAATTTGGTGAATACAGCATCTTAAATTGGACAAGCAGAATCAATTAAGATATGCAAGGGCATATGAGACATTTTAGGTAATAGATTGTGCAAGTGATAGTTCAGTAATCATGTTATTATCTTTGCATGCTTGCAACTGTGTGAGACTGATGGAATGTATAACCAATGAGACTGACAGACATATGTAACCTGTTCGTAGTTTTTTTCTTGTTGTTTGTCAACTGATCGTTTGGCAAAACACTGAAACCTCAAAAAGATACAAATGAGGTATAAATAAAGCCACTAATTTGCCAAAATGTGCAAATGGAAAATGGAAGTGCAAAATGGAACATGATTAAAATGGCAGAGACTGTGGATAAGGCCCAGTTTAAAAGTTATTACAGCTGATGTAAGTGAACTAAAGTGTTCCTAACATTTCACTATAATGCTGTGAATTCCTTAAAGGGATAGTTCACTTTGAAATTAAAATTTGATATCTATCAGCTTACCCCAAGGGCATCCAAGATGTAGGTGTCTTTTTTCTTCAGTAGATCCAATTTTGATATTTTTAGGTCAAACCGTTCTGGTCTGTCAGTCATATAATGGCAGGTATAGGTCACTGTAACTATAAGAGGGAAAAAGAACATGCACAGAGAAATCCAAATTAAACAATTCCCCATCGTAACTACACATTGATGGCCTAAGACACGAAACGAGCGGTTTGTGTGAGAAAACGAACAGTATTTATATCATGCGTGCACGCATCCAGTGTGTGCGCCAGAGCGCGCGCTCTGGCTTAGTCTGCGCAAGCGCCGGAAAGCGCCGGAAGTGATCTCTCGCGCCAGAGCGCGCGCTCTGGCGCACACACCGGATGCGTGCGCGCACTCAGATCACTTGGACATGGTTGTGTACAAGAGGTAAAAAACGATATAAATACTGTTCGTTTTCTCACACAAACCGCTCGTTTCGTGTCTTAGGCCATCAATGTGTAGTTACGATGGGGAATTGTTTAATTTGGATTTCTCTGTGCATGTTCTTTTTCCCTCTTATAGTTACAGTGACCTATACCTGCCATTATATGACTGACAGACCAGAACAGTTTGACCTAAAAATATCAAAATTGGATCTACTGAAGAAAAAAAGACACCTACATCTTGGATGCCCTTGGGGTAAGCTGATAGATATCAAATTTTAATTTCAAAGTGAACTATCCCTTTAAGTCAAGTCAAGTCAAGTCAAGTCAAGTCACCTTCATTTATATAGCACTTTATACAATACAGATTGTGTCAAAGCAGCTTTACAGGGATAAACAGTGTTAAACAGGAACTCTTTAGTTAGAAAACCACATAGCAATGACCTAAAACCATTTACTCTGCTAAGGGTGACGGATAGTTTAAATATATCTTGAGGAATGAACGTTGTGGATTAATGATTTGAAAACACAATAAAAGGTGTGTTGTGTCACCATTGTTGGTGCCCTGGAACCATTTTATTAATGGATAATTGCTGTAAAGTCGCATTTAAATCTATCCAAACACATAGAGCCTCCATAGATTTATATTAGAAAAGACATTCGAAAATGGTCAATGGAAAGAGTCAAGTATTTTTATTTTATTTTATTGTTTAGTGGAAGTCAGTATCTACCATTAAAAAAGCTACATTACTTCTTAAATCCACAGCACCTCACATCTACTAGTGTCTTTTATTACAACAATAACAGATCTCTGAGTCTCAGGAGAGGGATTGAGTGTGTTCTGGGATCAGAGAACTGGAGCTGTACTGACTTCTGTGAAAACCATCCTCTCCAGTTTTCTTTTAATATCCTATTGTTCTTTAACTTGATTTTCAGAAACAAAACGACACAACAGAGGACCTACAGGCCTGGTATTGCTGGATGAAACAAGAGCTTTGGGTTCCTGTGAGAGGCTCTTGGTCCGAATGGGTGGACCCCACAACTGCCCCTGACAGGATGTTCTGGGCCTGCTGGGGCCATGATACTAAGCCAAAAGCATCTCGTCAGACTCTTGAGGCTGTCTGCTTCAGCCTGGTCAGCCCTTGTGAAGGATCACATTTACAAAAAACCCAGCAGATCCAAGAGAAAAGTTTCACTCTCCAGAAGAGAGAAAAGGGCACAGGCCAAAATGAATGCTGGGTTAAGAGCCTCCTTAGGCCAAACTGCCTTAGGGAGAGAGGGTCTGAAACAATCTCTTCCTTATGCCTTGACAGTTAGAGAAATAGCACTCTGTGTTTGGGATTGGTAAGACGATTTAAGATTTTTGAACCAAGGCATGTTTTTCAGGATTCTCTGATAAACAAAGTACAAAAGAACATTTACTTGAAAAAGAAACCTTTTGTAACATTTGTTGTCTTTACTGTCACTTTTGATCAATTTAATGCATCCTTGCTAAATAAAATGATTTATTTTCATTAAAAAATTACTGATAAAATAACTTTTGAACAGTAATGTACATAATTTCTCATAATATATTTTGCATAAAATGCTGCAAAACTATTTAGAGAGACATTAGAAACGTCTCGAAATAATTTCTAGAGAGTCTATTCTGACAGGATTTTGAAGCACTTTCATGTAAAAGTTACATTTTCTCCAACAAGGTGGTGAAACAACCTTTTGCTCTAATCCTGGCATTACTACTGAAAGCCATAAAGTCAATCTAGTGTTGGAATGAATCCCTCACATCACAGCTAGGATGAACCTAGAAAGTACCTGTCAAAACCTAGAAAGACAAATACCCACTATACAAGGCCAACAGCTTAAATCCCATTTGTTCAAGACTAAATCATATAGTGCAGAAGTCTAAAACTGAGAGAACACAGGCAGCAGGAAGCGTGTGAGTTCTGCATGAATGGTACGTGACTGTGATTTGACAAGGATGGGTGCCAGAGCAGTCAGGAGCTAACTATGCGTTAACAGCTCTGTTTATGAGTGTGCTTTTACAGCCATGGCAAATGTGGGCAGAGAGGAATTTATAAAACACAACAACAAAGTTATCTTCATATGGACTGATCTAAGGTTAAAAACAAAATAGCAAGTAGCCCAGGTAATGACATCATTGTAATTTTCCGTAAAACAAAGGTCTGAGGTACTGTACAAAATGTTCTGTATATGGGTTAAAACACCTACTCCTAAAAAATAAAAATAAAAATCCACAGTACTGCTGTACATGCTTCACTTTAGAAGTTAATTTGACATTTTGTCAGTTAAAGAAACAGAACTGTTACCTCTTTTATGGCAGACATTTTGACTGTTTCGTAGTAGTGCAAGGGTGCATGAGGGGTGTTCATGTCATAGCCAAATCCAGCAACAGCGACTTCATCGCAGTTATGAAGGGCCATCGTAATGGCGACGGTGCCCAACGTTGGAATGTTCTATGGAAATAACCACAAGTTTATAATCTATCAGATTTTCAGTTCACAAAATGAAGCAGCAGTTGAACATTTTACCATCAGGTTCTTAACATTCAAGCTGTTCTCTGGTGAAGAGAATGTAAACGTCCATTGAGCTGCACAGATCCACAGATTCTTACCCTAAACCACAATACAATATCTTGTGCTTGTTTTGTGAATCATACTGACCAAATATTGATGTAAATCATATGTTAGACCAGATAACAGATAAGAAAATAGTTTATTGCTTGTTTAATAGTGTGTAAAATGCTAACATGCCATAAGCACTGTATTTAACATTCAAATCTACAGCAAGATACAGTGTTACAGCAAAGAAATTATTTTAATATTTTAAAGGTGCCATAGAATGAAAAACTGTTTTTACCTTGGCATAGTTAAACAATAACAGTTCTGTAAATGGAAATGACATACCGTGAGCCTCAAACACCATAGTTTCCTCCTTCTTATGTAAATCTCGTGATTAAAAAAGACCACTGAAAAACAGGCGAATCAGAACATAACACCGACTGTTACGTAACAGTAGGGATCACTACGCCCCCAACATTCACATATACCCGCCCATGTTCGAGGCCAGCCGCCAGCTGAACCATCAGAAGCTCTGCAGGTATTGTAAATAAACAAGCGCGGACAACAGCGAAAATGGCAGACCATGGAAATAAATGTTATGTTCCAGGCTGTGCAGGGGATGTGAAGTGCAGGAAAGGGTTGGTGTCTGTATGCAGAAAGGCACGGAAAGCAAATAAAGCGTTCTACTAAAATAATGCGAGCCTAAAGGGACATGATTGGCATGGCTGTAGCCTGTTACAGTACATAGATTTCATATACCACACAAACAGAGTAAGGAGAGATGAGGATGATGGTGAATGGTTTACAGATCCTGAGCACCACTGACAAGCATCTGATCTTGTAAAATGTGTGGTAAGTACTGCCGCTACATAATATAAACATAGTTTGTGCGATCGCGAATCTCGAAAGTGAAACTATAATGCGATCAACCGATCATTCAAAAGCAGTTTCAGTGTCTCTTGTATTAATAACGGCTCCCTGATGCCCGCATTTTATATACAGTATAATTACCCGACGATATAACTGCGAGAGAAAGTACTGAAATATATATTTTCCTCTCTGTGTTTCCTTCTTGCTGTGAGTTACTGAAATGAGCTGCACTGTGAAACAGCCAATCAGAGCAGAGCTCAACATTGAGCAGCACTGTGAAACAGCCAATCAGAGCAGAGCTTATTATTATTCATGACCCTGCCAAATAAGCCAATAACAGACCGTTTCATTCTAGGGAGAAATCCTAGGGTTGTAAATGGACATGTAAAATCGTTTCTGGAGATTTTTTGCCCTTATCTAAGCCACATACCTTCTATGCAGATATCAGAGAACAATTTAAAATACTGTATCAATGCATTCTATGGCACCTCTAAGTTATGACTTTGCAAACTGAATTGAACGGACTGTGAATACAATAATAGAATGCCATCACAAACATGCTGTATTTGTTTTAAGCTTTAGCATGCAAAAGCATTCATTTTGACCACTGTAATTAGATTGACAAATGAATGGCTCTTGTGAGATGGTATATATACAATCACTGAGGAATGTTGGTGTAATAACGTAAAAAAAAAAAAATAAATAAATTATATACTGTATATATATATACACTGTATATATATGATTATATTAGTAACAAAATGATAAAAATGTAGAGAAAATATATTTCAATTTTTTTACACTGATAACGCACATAAATATTTCCAAGTCAAAAATATTAAAATGTATTTGAAATACATTTATTTCGTTCTAAGTACACTACAAATACATTTAAATATTATGTACTAATAAAACACCCTGCAATTGTACTTTTTGTATACTAAACTGGTACAGTTAAAGTCTGCTAAATTGGAACAACTAATGTTGTGCTTAATGCATTTTAATTGTGCAGAAGTAGTGCTGAAGTCTAACTAAAGATATACTGAAGTATATTTGATTGTGCTAAAGTAGAACTATTGCAATTATACTTAAGGTACACTTTAAATAGCTTGCATTTAAAAACCAATATTATTCAAAGATCATACAATCCTCATCAATAGTGACATTAAAACACATTTTAGGTTTAACATTAAGAAATGTGCATTGTGCACAAGTAGTACTCCAAATAAAGTTTATTTATAATTTTTATATTGGTAAGTCTTGAGCGATAAGCCAGTCAATATATCAATAGATCTGAACTATACACAAAATATATAACAAAACAGTTAAATACACAATTAAAATCAATTGAGTGACAAATGATTCTGTAAAAATGAAAGATCTTAAACATGTCATTAATGTCAGCATGAGTAAAACCACAAATGAAGCATGAATAGCTATGCTTGCTGTGCTATATTTGTATCTATTTAACATCGCTGTCTGTGCTTTGCTCTGGTCCAGCTCTTCCTCGAGGTCAATATGGCATTGTGCCTGAAGGAGTTCTGGCTTAGTTCTGCTCTGCAATTGTTAACTCATCTTGAGCTGTGTGTGATTAACAATTTGCTTAAACAGACCCCCACCGCTGATACACCAATTTCAGGAGGCAGACCTTCACTTCCTCATCTCCCTGAAGGAGTCAACCATTCTAAATCATTAGCTTGCAGTGGGGTCTGATTCACACACACACACACACACACACACACACGATTAGTATTAAGATTGTGTCAGTGTATGCAGCCTTAAGCAGGTGGGTGTTTGGAGTGCTCAAAGGAGGAGGCTGTCAAAATGTATCCCACCTTGATCAGTACCGTATAGGACAGCTTCCCTCCTGCGCTGCCCCCCTACCTACACAAACCTTAGGGGCCTGAGGTCTGCTCCACGTGCACAGCACATGTTCCACCATTCAGAGGAGGTCTGAGTTTTCAGGAGGCGGCCAAGCTCACACACAGATCCTTGTCTGTACTCATGGCATGATGGGATGGCTGAGAGCTTCATCAAGCTATGATGCTAGTGGCATTTATCTACTTTCTCAAGTCCAATTTCCTGGGACTGAAAAGAAAGCTTGTTGTTTATGAGCTCCAAGTAAGTGAGTGCTCTTTGCTGTAGCCTGTGTTTGAGGCATGTCACACAGTTCTTTTATGACAGTGCTGATTCCCAGTCTCCCCCGTAGGCTATGGCACACCCAACACCCATGTCTGAATAAAATGTGTTTGTTTGCAAATGGGGTGGAGGGGTTTCTGAGTGCGGCCACAACATTTCTGACACATTTTAATAGTAGAATTTACCATGTCAAATTATATCCAAGGCTTTCCCAACAATGAATTTCCATGAGCTTTCCAGTTGTTTGTGATTACTGGATAAGGATTTTTTAAAATTATTATTTTATTTCAAATTCAGACAGATTTGCTAATGAAGAACAAAACAAAACACAAAACACAAAAAAACTCCTGAGTGTGAATGTGAATTAAGGAATGTTAAAATTCAATGAAATTGAATGGGAAATTAAGTGCTTTTCTACCCTGGTCGAGAAAAATGTATTACATTTATTAAATACGTTGAAATTGAATGTTTCTATTGTCCTCATTTGTAAGTCACTTGTAAGGATAAAAGTGTCTGCTGGATGACAATGTATATGTAAATATATAAACTAACACATTTCTACAGGTGGCATTTCAAACATTATCTGTTAGTATCGAAGATTTATAAAGCATTAAAAATTTCTCAGAATTTCAATTCATTTTAATTATTCTTAAATTAAAATAGCAATTCTGCAACCAGTTGCTACATCAATTCAAATTAAACTCAAATTCAGGAATTGAATTTAAAAAGGCACTCTTAATTTAATTCTGAATGGCACACAGTCCTGATCACTATAACCTGAGTAACTTTTACTTTATATGTGAGTTATATTTTGGTGAAAATAAAATAAAATAAAATATTTCACTGGCTATTCAAATTCAAGGTGTTTCCCTGCCTACAGCCGAAGACACTGAAATAGGCTCGAGCATCCCCGCAACACATAAGTGGTCTGGAATTTTTATGGAAAGACACATATTTCAACATATGTTTAATGTCCTTTGTTATTCATACTGATAGTTTTCTTTTTTTTTAAATTTAAATAAACAAAAGTGGCATTATTTTGAGAAATTATTACTGTTTAAAGCATTTTGATGTTAGGCACTGGATAACAAGGTTTTAAAACACAGCTTTGTCCATAAACTCTCCCCACCCACTGGATTAGTCAAGCTACCTTTGACCTATGGTGATCTTTATGGTAATTACAGACTAATTGAGGAAACACGTGTCTAAGGCTTCCTGTGACCCCTATTAACACAAGGTTGATTAAAGGCATTGCTTGCCATTTTGGTTCAATAAACCAGGCAGTCCAACCATTATTCTCAAAGAGTTACCAATTCTAATAGAGTCAAATTCTCTTGACCTTAATAACTTGATGTAAACAATGTAATGAAAAGTACTGAAACTGAACAAGCATGTTGCTTACCCCTTTACCCATGAGGCCATTGTTCTGTGGAAGGCCAATAAACTGGAAAGCAGCCTCTTGTATGAAGTAGGGGTTGAGGATCCGTATGTCTGAGGGTTTCCGGGGCACAGTGTGCGCTACAGACTTCCAGAAGCCCTCTATTCCTTGCTAAAGAAAGACAGAAAGAAAAAAAAACAACAGAGAGAGGCATTATGATACGGACAAATGAATCCGCACATCCAAGTTTGCATCATGAAAAATGCATGGAAAATTTTTATATCATCTTACAGCAGATGTGAAGAAATCATCTCTTCCATAACCATGAGTTCAGACCCAGTACCTATAATGTGCCATCACTGCATACTGATGGCGGTAATGTAGACGGCTTTCATTAAAAGTGAAGCAGGCCGTTCAGGTTGGACAAGCCCAAAGGAAGTGGACAAATGAAATCCTGACCTCCACGAGCGTTCGGGGAGCAGTGGCCCCCAGCTTCTCCCATAACAATTACTCCGGAGACCTACAGAGTGCCATAGCTCAGCAATTATTCAATCTGCGACCTGGCACTGAGATCACCAGGTATTAGCGTCCCGACTAGACAAGCTCTGCGAAGCCACGGCAGCACTGCTGGAAAACAGCCAGCCAGGTCATTGGACTTAATGGGAGTCACCTGTTCAAATAAGCAGACTGTGTCTTTGATATAGCCCAACAATAGGAGCGGCTATTGAGCCAGGCGAACGGCTTTGAAGCAGTTTTGGAGGGCCCCCGCGCCCACAACAAGCCATGGCAAGAAAACATCATCTCTTCTGTCAACAGTAGGGTTTTGCTGAACAGAAGCAGATATTTTGTGGAATGCTGCAACCACAAGCAGGTGTAAACAGGGAAAAACTTGACAACAATAAAATCACAGATTCTGGTGCACATGTACCCAACCACAGAGACACCGTATCCAGCGTAGTGTGAAGTATATACCAGATACACCTTGCTAAACTGAAGTATGCCTTTTTCCGGAACGTAACAGAATTTAAAACAGAGTGCGAGTAAACACATGGGAAACGCGCTGGCATCTGACGCCAGTAGTGTTTGGCATAGGAGTGATAGGTTGTTTGAAGAAGAAATAAAACAGGATGTCCCTGATTGATTCTTTTAAAATTACTTGGCACAAGTGAGGATGTCTCTGTAAGCTTCGACATTCCTTCCAGTGCATCGGGCGTCTTGCTGAGATGGTAAGATCATTTCCTTCTCGAAGGACAGGTTTAATACTGTACAGGAGTTGCTCTTGTGACTTACATAACCGAGTTGCTATGGAAAAAAAATGAGAACATTCCTGGCTAGACTGTAAATAATGACATTAAGATTCAATCTTTCATCGAAATCATTGAGTGTCTACAGAAGCTTAGGTTCAGCTTACTCCAAATCCTTTCAAACAACACTGAATTTTGTATTGATTTGTTTGTCTATTCATTCATTATTCATATATTCATGAGGTATTAAGCACTAAAGGCTGCCAGCACTAACAGTCTTGCACAGGCGTGTTGAGGGCTGTGACTTTTATAAGCAGTTATTAAACGTCCCAGGCAAACACTCTTGTGTTCAGTGGGACAATTAAACTCTAAATGTTTACTGGACACACAGTGGCTTGAAGATCAACGGTTAGCCAAATAAACGACGGCTGCTATCAATGCTAAATTTCAAATAAATCTTCTTCTAAATACATTTCACAAGATTTTAACATTTCACATAGTTGTAGTAATAATACGAAATGCATAAAAGAAAAAATGAATAAAAGAATTGCCCCAAAACAACTAAATATAAAAGTACAGTTATTTATATTTCCATACTCGCATATATCTGTGCAGTTGGAAACAGTACTGGAAAATGTCAACTGAAAATACAAAGAACACAGTGACGTATCAAAGCATCTGAACAAGCCCAACCCAAGAGTTAGTCTGGTGACAGACTAGTTAAACAGGTTAAATAGAAAATAGTAGTACTTAAGTGAATGTCCTAAGACTGTGAACATTTCTATAAACCTGGTATAGCATTCCTATAGGTGAAACAGTATAGCATTGCACTAGCAACGCAGAAATAAACCACAAAACCATTCAAAAGAAATATTTTTTAAATAAATCAATACATTTAGCATGGATGCATTGAATTGATTAGTGCAGTAAATACATTTACAATTGAACAAAAGATTTCTGTCAAAACGTAAATGTACCTAATTGGTCAAAAAACTTTCAGGAAAAAAAAAGCATAACGATGTGTCTTTTTTGGTATAATTTGTCAGACTTTTTTATTTCTAAGACAGAGAAGTGACAAAAAAACTCACTTATAAAAATGTGCCTTTCTAGATTTGTTTTCAGAGCACTGCACCAGCCTGATTCTGGTTTGCATTACAATCCCACCAAAGTTAGACAAGGTCATTCTAAACATAGCTCTGTTGTTGACATCTTCTACATTGGTTCCGCCTGGCTTTACTCCAGACCTCTCATCGGCATTCCAGGGAATCACAGCCAGGAGAGCCGAGAAAGAAAAAGTGAGTGAGAGATACCCTGACTGATCACCTCTCCAAGCCCTCAAAACCACAAGTCGTCTGCAGTGCAGGAACTTTAACAACCGCCACACTTGTCAAACAGGACGGCCCCTGAAACTGATCCACCTAATAAAGCAGCAGGCGAGAGAGGCCTCTCAATTCCCGAATGCAGCTCCAGCACGCCCTTAACAAGCTTCCAGCATGGCTGCCGAGTGTTAAATCACTCCATAAAAATCACAGGCCACATCGCCGGCCTCTCTCTCCATCAGCCGCTGAAAACGAGAGGTCAGGGTAAGCGTTCAGCGGTGGCTGGGAAAACGTGCTTCTGACTGCAGATGTGTCTTCCCAGAATCTTCCCAGGAACAACTGGGGAGAGTTTTCTTTATTAACAAAAAAATACTAGCACTGACAAACCAGGAAAGCAAAGCCTCAACTAAAATTGTAGAATTTTGATTTGTAAAAACCAGCTGTCATATTTTTCTAGTGGCATTTTTATTACTAGAACTTAGTTGCAATGAAATGGAAGTAGCGGCAGATTATTTCTTCCATCATTACATACATCCGAATAAAATTGATTATAAAATTTTTAAAATTTTTTAAAAAGTTTGGATCTATATGCAAGCTTGCAATCAATTTCAAGAAAGGTGCAGGTTCAAACTGACTAAATGACTGGAGAAGTCTGGCATCCATCACCAGAAAGAAGTCATTTCACCGCAAGACTAAGAATTACACGGACAAAAATTGATCATATAAAAAAATGAAACATGTATGGACGAAACGGTCACAGTAAGATCAATAACGGAATTGACCGACTTTTCATTCAATGCCAACTTTAAACCTATCTTTGACATTGGTTTCTAAAAAGCCATGGAAGTCATTACACTGTATGTGGTCTTTTTTTTAAAGTTTATGAGATTTAAACATTTTTCCTGATTCAACAGAAACTTGGAAAATACATTTAATGTTTGTCAAAACAGAAAATTACATTTAGTGCTTGACAAATTTGCATTTAAGAGCTCAAGTTTCAGGGAGGAGTATATAAAAGTTGATGTTATTTGCAGCGAAGTGTGAAACGCAGTGTGAAAGGTATTTGATTTGTTCTCCTTTGACATCGGTGTAAACACTTCTGATTTCTTCCTTATGTTACGCAAACGTATGGCTCAGATAGCAAGAAAAGGCAACAAATATAAAAGCCAAACTTCATTATAAAGAACCTGCAAGCCAAAAAGTTAACGCACAATGAGACGATAAATCTGGCATCTTTAGGGCTCCGCCGAGTAGACAGTAGATCAACCACCATGGAAAGTGTTATTTTAGTATTATTTATATATCAGTACAGTATTGGCTAATATTTAGAATTTGCTTTTTAAATATATTTTTAGCAATTTTAGTACTTAAAGTTGTTTTCAAATTTTAAAAATTTAAATTTCTCATTTAAATTTTTTTCAATTAAAGAAAACATTTTTTAAAGTTTTAGTTCATATTAAAAATAATATTGCATGGAAAGTATGTAGATCGGGTTGTACAGTATAGATGGTCTACAACCTAGCAATTAGATCTTTACCAGAAAAAGAGAACACACATCCAAACACTTGTATTTGTATTGCTTTGATCAGGTTTATACCTGACATGGTCAGACTCGATGAGAAACTTCTGAACCGGGAGTTCCTTTCAAAATGATGCTCAAGGAAATCTTATCTGGTCACAGGGGGGCAACGGGCTGTTAATGGACCATTCCACAGGAGAAAAAAAAATAGCCAAGGGCTCCTTTGTATTATGTGAAAAATGTAGTTGTTCTCCTCAAAATAATCACAATCTTTTCTCTCGGCCTCTCAAGATCCTGCACGCACTGTTCAAGCAGAAGAAAACACAGGCCATTTTGAAAAAATGTCCTGTTTATCTTTAGGTTTATATTTAAAAGGTCAATAAACTTGGGAGGTACACTGTTAAAGTGAAATGATCTGTTTTTATGGTGTGTGCACTAGCTGACAGAGCGGCAATCAAAGCCCGTCTTCTAGAAGCTCAGGCACGCTGTTGGACAGATGTTGTTTCTGCTGCTCTAGTTGCCATGCTCTGAATGCCTATAAACATATCAGGCCAGATGACAAATTCTTAACTGTGCTTCAAAACATACCTAACCAGCATATGCTGTTTTTTTCAACAGGGTAATCAGAACAATGCTATTAGGTCCTGATACAAGGATCAAATCTTGCAGCATTCTAGCTTGGATTCACACAAAAGGCTCTTCAGCAATTTCACTCCAATGTTCCAGAAAAAAAAGCACAATGTAAATGTAGACTTTCAATTCTGTAGCAAATAGTGACTTAGGACAAACCTTTTGGCACATCATGTAAATGCATAAACATTCCTGATACATCATGTTAAAGTAAATGATGTTATCCTAAAAGCAAGAGAAAGTAGTTCAACACACATGGGTGTCTGCTGGAGAATGCAAATTATGTGGTCAGGTAAACGTATAAGCGGCGTTGTCACAGGATTTGGAAGAGTACGCATGTGTGTGAGAAAACTAATGGAAAGAAGTGTGGAGAAAAAGCTTTCTGTAAGAGAAGCATATATGGGTTGTATATGCCTCTAACACTGTGCATGTAAATGTCACTAACATATTTCTGGTGTGAACGTAAACGTGAACAGAGTGAGATGAGTTACATACCAAAAATTAACCAATGACCAATAGTAAAAGTCATGCTTATCTTTTTTTATTAGCAAGTAGCTATGTCAAGTATCTGGAATATTCCTGCATTAACTTGCCTGTCAACCATTTTTACAATCAAGAACCTACCTATTAGATTCCAGTATAGCATGAACGTTCAATTTTATGCTTTCTGATTCAAAAAAAGCTATTTTGTTACCTAATACTGTGGTTTTCAACAGTCATCATCCTCTGAACGTGGTTTCTAACATTATGGCAGACACACTGGAGCTTTCTTGACCCCTCATTTGGTGAAGGAAATTCTTCTTTCCATGAGATCAAAGCCAATGTATCAGAAGCCAGAGGGCAGATCAATTATCTGAGCACTTTTCACTGTCCAACATTGCGATCAGATGTTCAGACAAAGAAACTAAGCTCTTTTTCAGAGCCAGAGGAGGGGAGCTAATCCAATGGCTCTCATTTTCCCTCTGCCGAGTCTCTTGAACATTGACAAATGTCACCCTGTAAAAAAAACCCAGCACTGGTCCCCTGAAAGCCCAGCAGCTGTGCTGGATGGGAATTCCTAAGGCACGTTGCCTTCAGATTCCCACTTGACAACGGGGGAAAACAAGCAGGTGTGCAGCTGAGGAAGACAAGTATATCGGAAAAGGGAGATTATGGGAGAAGCCACATATGCCGAGCAAACGCCTTGACCATGATTACATGACAGACGACTGGAAAAAAAAACAAACATGTCCTTGAGTAGCCGAGTCAACCGAATTCAGAGGAGAACAGAGTGCTTATGCTTGCTCTTTGTGTGATAAGAAATGGGATTGAGGCAGAGTCATTAAAACTGTGTGAGATAAGAGAGAGCTCATTCAGACGGGCCGACCCTTCTGATTAAGAGGCTAATTCACTAGATGTCAGTCAAACCTGGAAGGAGAATGTTTTACCATTCACCAAAAACGAGACAAAGTCCTTGAATAATAAAAGCCTTTTCTTCAATAACTATTCCTAATCAAAATCCTTTAACCACAAAAATTCCAATACAATACTTTTTGTTGGAGGGCAATATTAACATTACTCTAAATTCATGAATGATTTCAAATAAAAAGTTCTAAAAATTCAGCACAGGAGCAAGTAGTGCTAAACTGGAAACTGGCCTATGAAAACAACTGGGATCATTTTGCTTTAAAATTAAGAGACCGTAAAAACAGAAGAAAAATGCCAACAGATTTTAATGAGAGAAACAAGACAGTTAGAGGTACATACTACTGCATTCAGTCTTACCAGTTTCTCTTTGAAGACCACCTGCCTCAACCATTTAAAGTCAAGAGGTTTGAAAGCAGAGAAGACAAAGAGGGAATCTTTCTCATATCGCTCAGGCTTCTGGATGGCCCCTTCAGGGTAGGTTATCCTCAAGGTGGTCTTAGTACCTACATCTCTGGTGTAACCACTCACTGGGGCCTCGTTGAGTCTAAAGAATGAATATACTGAAAATCAGTGCAAATCAACTGCATGTATGTCTAAAAACCTTTTGTTTGTTCAGTTTATTGTTTTGGTCATTAAAAAATCAGAACAAGGTGACTTTAAGGACACTCACCTTATCACAACGTCATATTCATCGATGCGGGATCCTAAAGACTTGTTGCTAAGGATACCGCCATTACCTACTATTATACATCTTTTACAACTCAAACTGCAAAGAGAACATATAAGAAGGCAGGTGGTATTACTTACAACCATATTCAGCATATAAAAATGACACTTAAGCTTAAGCTGATATTGCACATTCAGGTCAGGTTTAAAAAAGATGCACTATATACATGCGTTATGCAAACAATGACCATCAGAGGCAAACGGAACATTTTATGCTTGACACACATTAAATTATAGACACATATACATACACTGCTTCTCAAAAGTTTGGGGTCAGTAAGATTTTTTTTTTTTTGAAGGAAATTAACACTTTAAGCAAGGATGCATTAAACTGATCAAAAGGGACAGTAAAAACTTTGGCAAGAATTTTATTACATTTATTTCTGAATTGTCACTTCATCTGAAATGTGAAACAATCTTATTGTTAGGCCACGGCATTAAGTAAATTCAGAAAGAAATTGGATTACCTACATTAAATTGGACTATCAAGATGGCGCCGCAAACGGCAGCCACGACGCTGAGCTCCGCAATTCTTCTGATGTTTTTGTTTGTCTGTTCTGTGTTTTGTCATTCTTCTTCTATAAGTTTTAACTTCTGTTTTTTTCTTATATTAGTGCTATATTCCATGCCTACTGTGTTATTCCTATGTATGTCTTCACTATCATGTATGTCTGCACTATGTCTGTACTTTCTTCTAGACTGGAAGCTCTTGTCGTCAAGTCAAATTCCTTGTGTGTGCAAACATACTTGGTAATAAAGCTCTTCTGATTCTGATTCTGATTATTAGATTGCTATTTCAATAAATGCTGTTCTTGTCAACTTTCTATTCATCAAAGAATCCTGAAAAAACATATCACAGTTTCCACAAAAATATGAAGTAGCAAAACGGTTCTCAACATTTAAAATAAGAAACTCTTGAGAACCAAATTAGCATATTAGAATGATTTCTGAAGGATTATGTGACACTGAAGACTGGAGTAATGGATGATGAAAATTCAGCTTTGCCATTGCAGGAATAAATAATATATTAAAATAATAATAATAAATAAAAAATAATTGTAACAACCCCAAACTTTTGCGTGATAGTGAATATAAAAATGAATAGAACTCAGAAGTGACAGCTGGTTAGGACATGGACCTTAAGACAAATGAATTTGTAGTGATGTCTTACCTATCTATATCTGGACCCAGTCCATAATTCTTTGTGGCAGATAATATAACATCTATGATTCTTTCTGTAGAGATAAATAAACAAGAAAGAACAAAGGGATGAAACAAAAACACCTCTAGATGGTTATGGCTCTGATCTGATTCAAATGATTTTCTTAATCAATTATCTACACTCCTGGTGGTCTGATGGAGGGGCATGATTGTGTTATTCACTCCTGGAAGTTGTTTTAGCAACTGAAAATAGGTTACTGACACTTTGAAAAAAACAGTCTGTAAAAGTGGAATGTCATTTGCAAACAAATAAAATTCCTGTGCCAAAGACTTCAATTAATGCTCTCCAACGCTCTCAGTAAATTCACAGAGCTGTTTGGTCATAGCGATCATTCCTCCGATACCCTCGCAGGCATTCATGGCTGCCACATGTCACCTGATATCAGTGAAGACACCGGATTTCCTAGTAAGGGTGCATAAGCGTGACCCATTGAGTTGCCTGAAAGCATCAGTATGCATACTATAAAAGTCCAAAGACAGGAAAACTGTTTGGAAAAGAGCTAATCCAATGAGGACAAATGAGCACAGCCTTGCCCATTTTCCCATCATACCTTTTTGACCCTAACTTTATTCCAACGAACAAAAGTCAAGAAGGCATAACAAGGATGGAACCACTTTGGGAGGTCTTCTAGGCACTTTGCAGTACGTGTGAGCGCCAAATCTACATCTGTACATAATTCTTGCTTTTTTTTTTTCCTCGTCCGGTGGTTTGAAAGCATCTACCCTAATGACTACCATTACTGTTTCTGACAGCAAAGAACTCACATGTGAGATTATTTTTTTTATTGGCATAGACGCTATGTTATTGAGAGGCAAACATAATAGGACGTACCGATGTAGTTCTGTGGTTTGAAGTGAATGGTTGTGATTTTAACAATACCGCATGTGAGAACCTTCAGTAAACTGATTTGCCCTCCATAAACGCAACAGCCGGTGTAGCGCAAAAGATAACGTAAGAGTTTAAAATTTGTATTAACCCTAAACTGTAACCTTAATGATTAAAAAGCATCAGGGAGTAGCCGTCATTGTTTGGACAAAGCGCTGACGGCTCACATCAAGCATCACCACGGACTGCATAAACAGTGGCGGGACCACACTGAAATAAGAAATGAACAAAATGTATATCACCGTTTCGCAAAGAAATGGGAAGAGCAATAGGTTCGAATTGTTTTAAGATAAACAGCATAAACATTTCAGCCAAGTATCGCTCTTGGCAGTTTAAACAAACGAGCCCCTCATCTTTAACATACATGTTTTGGCAAGGGGAAAATCACACTCTGAAATAAAGTAGAAATAGTACGGTACGATGCAAATACTTTTAGGAGCTATATCACAAAACCAGCTGGAGTGTGAATTCTGAGAGTGCGAGTCACATGATGACATTTCTTTCATGTAATGTTTGTCAAAAAGCTTTTTTTGTTTAAAAAACGGATCAAACACGCTCATAAACAGTATTTCAATATAATTCATCGCGAGTATTAGAGGAACTTAACTAAAGTAGTTGAGAGTGACACTTCATCCTGAGTCACTGGAGACATTTAAGAGGTTACTTAATACTGTAAGGCACTTAAAAGGCCAAACTCACAGTCAAAACAGCCCTAATGGTTTATTCTCCTTTGAGGTATTTGGTTCTCCCGTCTGTAAAGGATGTTGGGATTACAGGGTTCCTACACATTTTCCATTTCAAAATTCCATACTTTTCCAGACTCAAATTTCCAAACCTCTTGGTAAATTTTCAGACCATATTTAACATAAATGGTTCATACAGCATTATTTTCAGCTTTATATTTGGTATATAGACCAAATATATAAATATGAGGCCCCCCCGCAATCTCCGCCTATATAGTACAGTCATCTGTATATATTTGTATTTTTTTCAGGGTTTTTTCATTGATTTTCTCGAAGTGACAACATACAGAGTCCCTAAAATAAATAAATAAATAAATAAATAAATACAGACTTTTACACGCACACAAACTTTTTTGTGCCCTCGAGAAACTATTCATATGTGCATGAGAATGCTTTGCATGCTTACGCATTACAATTTCTAGTTTTATATAACCTATTTCCTTTGCACATCACTGCCATCTTACGATGAATAAAACGAGAGCATGGATGCACATGAATTAACAGAGATCTACATGCTCAAAATCTTGCTTTTCTTATGGTAGTCCCTCTAATATCAAGGCCTAATGTCCAATTTAACACATCCTCTGTGGTGGTGGAGAAACCATGACATGAAATGAACTGATGGCATAACATTTGCCAAGTTCAAGGGTTTATAAAAAAAGACTGGTACTGTAAAAAAGTGCTTAAGATTTGGCTTTCATTGGGGCAGTGTACTATATTTCAAGGCCTCAGGTCTCTTTAATGCATATTCTGTGGAGGCCAAGAAACCACACTGCGAAACGGGCTGATGGCACAACAGGTGGCTCAGTGTGCATTGTCCTATATGCTAAATTTAATGGTTTCTTGTGCGCACATAAAAGTCTTTTTTTTTTTTTTTGCAAAGGTCCTTGAGGTTATGTAATACGGTGCTAAGAATATAGTGTGAAGAAACCCAAAATGCTTATAACCTGCATTTTGCATAATGAAAAAGTGCACCTTGAATTCATTCAGTCATATTTGGCGATCACTAAAGAATCACTAAACAGCTGCCATGAAACCTCACTTCTTGTACGATAAATTTATTTTCATTAAATTCTGAATTTTCTATTATAAAAAATAAATAAATAAATAAATAAATAGGAGCAAAAGTCTGGAAACACAAATATTTTTCCATACTCTGCTTTCTTTTTTCCATACTTTTCCAGACCTGGAAAATATTTAAATCAAATTCCATACTTTTCCAAACCCCGTAGGAACTCTGGGATTACCCTACAGACCTTCTGCAATGCTTTGACTGGATGTTTTCCACTGAGGGCGACGTAATCAAGAGCAGAAATCACAAAGTCGTAGGTGGTCACAGGGATCGCTTATATTGGAATTGGTATTGCAGAAATAAGACATCTATTTTTACGCCTTTCTGGCCCACAACTTGAGAACCTTTGTCAAGCTCTATTCAAGAACCACACGTATCAACCTTTCCAAATGAATAAAGTTAAAAGTGAAGTCACGCTAGGCTCACGATCCATGTAGCAAACAAAAACCAGGTGTAATGTAAACATGGGACCTGCTCTTTTGAAAGTCTTCATGTGTGTGGACACGGCAGGCCTTAACTGAACACAAAGGTTACATTCAAAGTACCCTCATGTGCCCGCTGCCCTCAAGTGCTGGAACATTTGACAATGTGCTGAAATCTAAGATGTAATCATCTTTTCAGATGGAGGGAAAAAAAGGCTTCAAGCAGACAATGGTGGATTACATTAACAACCAATTGGTTTCAAGAAACCGTTGCCTTATCTACAGGTCTCATTCTCTTTGATACATTCACGAAGCTCAGTAGAATGAAGTTCTTGTTCTCTGTTGAATGGAATAAAACCCCCACATCACTGAAGTACATAAATGTCTGCCATACTGTGCAATGCATCTGGCCACGTACACACTACAGAGGTTTGCTCTCACACTGTCACTCCTGAACCAATGCTTAAACATAATAAGAGTTTGGCATCCTAAAGCTATAAAGAAACATGCATGCCAACAGATTAAATCATTTGGAATTAATCATGAGAATAATTTTTGGGAACAGTGCATTACTGTCTATCAAAACCAGAGCACTGAACTGGTTCAAGTAACAAAAAAACAAAAAACCCCCAGAAATGAACAAAGTTAACAGGAACATAAAAAAAATGAAAACTATATCACATTTAATCATAGTCCGCTTTGACATTTTAATTTGGCAGTAAACCAATGATAAATTGAAATAGTGCAGTTTATGCAAATATGATGCATTCAGCATAGCTAAATCAACCACACTCACCGAAGTGAGACTAAATCTTAGAAGAGAGGGAAAAATGGTTCCATAAAGAACCTTTAACATCTGAAGAACCTTTCTGTTTCACAAAAGGTTCTTAGTGGTGAAAGAAGGTTTTTCAGATTACAAAAAGGTAAGAAAGAGATGGTTCTTTAAAGAACCTTTGACTGAATGGTTCTTTGTGGAACCAAAAATGGTTCTTCATTGGCATCGCTGTGAAGAACCTTTTGAGCACCTTTACCTTTTAAGAGTGTAGTCCTCTACCTGCATGCTTTTGGGGTGGGAACAGGACAAAATGTAAAAGTTGTGGAAAAAATAAAATGTATGTATTTATTTATTTTTCAGAAAATTGTCAGAGCAGGACTCTGCGTAGTCCTCTAAAGTGCTATATACTGATTCAAACTGTTTTTTGAAGTATTCATTAAAAGAACCGGTTCATTTGTTTCTGGAAACAAGAAAGTGTTTGGACAACTTTGTTGTTAAGGGGCAAAGTCTACGATAAATGAATTTTAAAATGGATACATACCTTGTGTTTTGAATCCAAATGGAGGTAAATAGTTTGTAACTTTTGCAAGCCGCTTAAAGTTTCGGTCCAGAAACATGGAAGCTGGCTTACTAAACCTGCAAAAGCATAATAAATATAATATAATGAATACTACCAAGGACAACTAACATTCAGATTAATAACTATATTTTTCATCTAAATTCTATCATCTAAAAAAACGTCTCCATAGCAACATGTCAATTCCATATCAAAAGGGCTAATAACATATAGCCAAACAACACATTCACTTCCCGGACATCAGGAGGTGGAGAGTCAAAAGGGGCTTTTGTCTGTGAGAGGTCTCACCTCGTCTCTGCTTTGACCTGTGGTTAAAGTTTAAAACAGTGTGGCTGAACGAGCACCAATCAATCACAAACCCAGGCCTCCGTTCACCCCTTCTCAAGAGGAGTCAGGGGATACCCTACTCGGAGGCCATTTCCCAGCACACTCCTCTCTTAAGGCTAGATGTGCAAACGCAACGATAAATGCCTGCGCCTCTGACCCGGAGATCCTCACTGTCATTTCTTATCTACTCCGCCTGCTACCAAAGGGCATTTCTACAACATTTAAAGCAATCCAAATGGGAAATCTCCAGGAAGTGGAACACTGAGCCTCTCAAAGGTGCCGGTAGGCAGTGTGAACTTTCAGAAGCCATCAAGCAACAGCATTTTTCAAAAACTAGGGGGTCATTTAATGATTCAGTTTAAAAAGAACCAAGTCTCAGACAGCAGATGCATTTTCCACAAACATGCTTCTTTTCTGCTTCTGCAAGTGTGGCCACACGATGGATGTCTGTTTTTTATGACCCTCCCAACTCAACAGGCTCATTATTCATTTACAAACAGGAGGATATTGGATCATTTTTCACATTTTTTTCTTCTTTCTCAGGTCTTTTACGATTATAAGAGTTAGAAAATTGCAGCAGATTGGTTTGGTGTGGGGGGACGACTAACAAGGAGAGCTTGTCGAGAGGTACAGAAGGTTTGAAAAAAAAAAATTAGACCCCCTTAAGAAAACTTAAAAGACTAATCATGGGTCAGTAAAGACAACACATGGGTCATTTAAAATACAGCTCCTGCTTTTTGGGGAAAAAGCAGCAGAATCACTTTCCCAAAAATTCTTTCCAAAGTACAGAATGGCACAAGCCTTTTTAGTAACGGAGGATTCCAGTTTGCTCTTAAACCACCTAAATCTACAACAATGTCCAATATGTGGGGAAAGTGAGGACAAAGATGATGTCAATCGAAGAAAATGTCAAAGAGCAGCGACAGGAAATAAGTTTAGAAAATGAATGGGATCACAATTGGCAACTGTTTAACAGACTCTGATAAAAGTGTGCGCTAATTGCTTAAGGCCAGGGGATGTCCGACAGTGTCAAGAAGAAAGGAAAAAAACGTCGCATCGGATCCTCTTCTTATATCACCTGATAAAGGCAGACCTTGCCAAAACAAACTGTGATTAATTAACTTGTGGCTTGTGGGGTGCGGACTAACTCACATTATAAATAACTGGGTGAGAGCTTCAGGCCTAAAGACAGACAGGCGTCTGCTTGTCATAAAGGGTCCTGAACAGGAGGCCTGTGCACATTGTGCTCATTTCCTCATGGCTATCTCTCACTGGGGGCTGTATTTTCATAACCGCCTGCTCAAGTTCAACCAAGACATTTGATTTAAGAGTCCAATACAAACAATTTTGGGAAAGGAGTGGAGGTGTTGAAAATAAAGTGGATTCCAGGGGTGAACTAACAGAGGGTGGGATCACATGGCTTCAGGTGGTTTCCTACACACGCAGGGATCCCCTAATATAATGTAACTCCTAAAAGGAGAGATAAGTGATTGCCCAAATGACCACATACTGAACATGCCAAATGGGTGTTAACTAACAGGACCATCCCTACTTTATTCAACAAATGAATTTTGAGGTTGACAAGGTTTTGCTAGATTTGTGGCAGTGCATTTAAAAACATCAAAACACTCATTTTATGTAGTTTTGCACAAACTTTCAAATCCATATTTGTCTATTCAATGAAATTATTTACTGCGTAAATGCATGGATAAATTTAACAATGTCACATAGTATACCTTTAATTTTGAGCCTTAAAGTTCTTTATCCATACATGAGGAAACAACTGTAAAATTGTAAAATTTCCACTTTACAATAGAATTCAATTAGTTTACATTAGTTAGTCCATTAGGTATCATGCACTAACTTTTTTTTTACAGCATTTATTAATCTCATGTTAATTTCTACTTATACTTGCATGTTTTTATAAAAAAGTTTTATGAATTAACATTATTGTATTTTCAATGAAATTTATAATAAAATTACAATTAATAATTAATAATTAAATGCTGTACATTGAAACTAATGGAAACAAACTTATTGCATACAGTTACTGACTGCAATTTTCAAATTCCTATAACATGCACAACATCTATCTCTGTTTTATACATTTAAAAATTACATAAAATGTTTCAACTGTTTAGTTCATTATTCTGGAAATATCTAAACTGAATCAATGAATCCTAAACATCATTATAAATAATTTATCACACAATAAAAACGCTCAAATATTTGTGTTGTAATGATATGGCAGAAGTGCCTTTTGACCCCAAAAGATAAACAAAGTCCCTGAGAACCTTGATCCATCACACGTGTTAATTAGAGGCACATTGTAGACACTGTTAACACATATGCCGTTAATTGGGGACTTGTTAAAAAGTTTCAGGCACCAATTCAGTCGTTGCTCTGCTTTATGGGTCTTTCAATGCTTGTGCTGACTCTAGAGACATAAGGACACAGCAAAGCTACATCTTCTGCAACATGAACTCGTCACTGTTGTTGTCACAATGTCTTTATTCTCTCTTCTTTAAAAAGTTATTTCATGAATTTAATATTTTTGTTTAGTCCGTTTTTGTTTAAACCAATCCAGGGCAACCATCTGACTTGGCCTAAATATTGCTGTTGCTATTGTGTGATAGTTGCTGTTTTGTGATAGCTGCTCAAATCCTTTCCAAAATAATCTTGCTTGATTGGTGGAAAAGCTATTTCTAAACAATCGTATGGCGATGAAAGAAATATCCATGAGCAAACCAAACCGTGATGCTTAATGTTTATCATCGCTGGGCATGCTGTAGTGGAAAAACTACTTATGCTAACAATAGCCAGCCTAAAGATGAGGGAACAATGGAATACGGATGCCAGCAAAGATGGAAAGTTCCATCAATGGCCTGTGATGTCACCGAGGGTCGCTGAGTGTTGTGTGACATCACTGAGGGTCGCGGAGCGCTCTGAGGACTTAGTCTAACTGAAGAAGTTGACTCATTCGGTCCTCCACAGTGGCTGCTTTACAGGGCTTTCTCCTCTCAGCCACAAAGACAGAATCACTGTCAACATCCAAAAAGAGTTACAACAGGCGCATTGTGGAGCTGGCGAGCATGCGGAAGTGGTTGTTTGTTGTGGTAGGTCACAAATTAACAAGGACTTAAAGGATCAGAGGAGCAGCTTTCTGTTCAGTCAGAGATATTATGAGACTGGCCTCAGGGGCGTCGTAGCTCAGAAGTGACATAGTGTCTCTTGAATGGTGACGGGCGAAACCAGAGAGAGTTGAACACATGAGGAACTTGGTAAATCAGAGTAAATCTTTAACAAAATGGTTGTCAATTCACAGAGTTTGTACTTCAATCTGTAGGCTCAATCTCGCAAAGCCTCACAGAACAAAAGCAGGTTTAAAAAAGCTGAACAGATGAAAATGAAAAGGCACAAGATTCAGCCAAAGCATCTTTGTATTCTTCCAACCAAACTTCCATCCCATTAGCCATCTTCAAATATCCTTCCTTTGCAATATGACATACCTTTCCTCAAAATACAACCACATCTTGCAGTAAACCAATTTATGCAACAGCAGTAGGCCTCAATGCAAGTATTAGAACTCAACAATAAAAATGTTTTTCTGCCATCCACCATTTTGAGAAATTTAGACATTTTTTGTGTTAGAGAATACATTTATCTTAAGTTTATTCTAATAATTTCAAAACTATATCTTGGATAAACCAAAATGTTCCAGTTTGCAAGGCAGTGGTGCTTATTGTTGAACCCTGTGTATTACGTTAAAGGGGTGGTTGATTGCGATTTCACTTTTTTAAAGGGATAGTTCACCCAAAAATGAAAATTCTATCATTAATTACTCACCCTCATGTTGTTCCAAACCCGTAAGACTTTCGTTCATCTTCAGAACACAAATTAAGATATTTTTGATGAAATCCGAGAGCACTTTGACCCTCCCATAGACAGCAAGGGTACTACCACGATCAAGGTACCAAGTACCAAAGTACCAAGGTGATCGACAAAGTAGTCCATGTGACATCAGTCTGTCGACTGTAATTTTACGAAGCTACGAGAATACTTTTTTGTGCAAAGAAAACAAAAATAATGACTTTATTCCACATTTTCGTCACTACTGCGTCATTTGTGGATGCAAGTTCACTACAGTACCATGACGCAAACGCGTGGCGGCGCCGGCGCTGACCCAGATCCGGCATGATGACGTTGAACAGACGGTGTGATGACGTTGAACACGTGCCGTCCCTTGTGTTCAACGTCATCACCATGTGTTTGCGTCACGGTACTGTCGTGAACGCGCGTCCACAAGTGACGCAGTAGAGATGAAAACGTGGAATAAAGTCGTTATTTTTGTATTCTTTATGCAAAAAAAAGTATTCTCGTAGCTTCGTAAAATTACAGTAAACAGACTGATGTCACATGGACTACTTTGTCGATCACCTTGGTACTTTTCTGGGCCTTGATTGTGGTAGTATCTTTTCTGTCTATGGGAGGGTCCAAGTGTTCTTGGATTTCATGAAAAACATCTTAATTTGTGTTCCGAAGACGAACGAAGGTCTTACGGGTTTGGAATGACATGAGGGTGCGTAATTAATGGCAGAATTTTCATTTTCGGGTGAACTGTTCCTTTAAAGTTAGTTAGTGTGTAATGTTGCTGTTTGAGCATAAACAATATCCGCAAAGTTGCAGCGCTGAAAGTTCAATGCAAACAGAGATATCCTCTTTTAAAATTCTGGCAGTTTAATGCCTATAAAAACGGCTCGTAGGGACTACAAGAAGTTACTTCCTGGCTTTGTGACATCACAAACCCAGACAAACCCCACCCCTGGGAACACGCAACAAAGGGGGCGAGGCCATGCTGCGCTGCTTTAGAGAAGAGGAAGAGAAAACTAGGTGTGCACGTAAAAATCTATTCATATATGAATCGCGATTCTGTCATCTAACGATTCTAATGGATTCATAAGTTTAAAAACCACTGTTCTAAAGCAGCGGTTCTCAATCCTGTTCCTCATGTCCCCCAGCTCTGCACATGCTCTGCATCTCTCTCTCTCTCTCTCTCATTCAGATCATCAGCTCACCAGCTCAGCTCCAACAATGAACTGTTCCATTTATACACTTATTTTCACATAGCTATGAGAAGCGTTATACATAGACAGTTGTCGTACTGTATTAAAGCTTTAATCAGGATAAATCATATATTAAAAGTTAACAGAAGCAGTAGCATTTACAAATAACAGCGCATCTAAAAGTATGAGACAACAACAAACAAAAAACATACCATTAGGAGCCGTGCCTGCGTCTCAATCGGGCTCAAACTGATAAGCAATAAACACGTCGCCATTGTTTACAATACAACCCGGAGCACATGCCGCTGAGGTGAGGGGCGGGACATTTAGACGCGCACTAGATCCGGTTTAGCCAATCACAACACACTAGACCAGCTAACCAATCTGAGCCCATTGTGTATTTCTGAGGGAGGGGCTTCATAAAAGCAGGAAATGATCAGCTCGTTTATAGGAGAAGGGACAGAGCAGTGTACAATTAAAGGTAAATTATGTGAAAAATAATGCGTTTTTTTTAAAAACGAAGCATCAACACATGTTAGACTGCACCCCATAAACACAATCAAGCCTAGAAAAAAAAAAACAGTCAACCACCCCTTTAACAAAGAAATCTGTTCATACTTTGGATAGATAGCACTCATTTTGGCAGCTGCATAGCCGGGTTTGCAGGCTCCTTCGCTGAGGTTTCCGTACTTGTACACCAGTTCTGGAGGCCTGTAGACAGTTAGAGACAAAAAGAAAGAGAAGGAATTAATTTTAATTAGACAGGACAAGACTGTAAATGTTAAACCTGACAGGAATATCACGCAGCATAACTATGCTAGAGGGTAATGGTGAATCTGAGGTATATTGTTTTTATCTAGCCTGGCACGTGATGGATGACATTTAGAGCAGGATGTGATGGATTACTTTTGAGAAACTCAGTTTATCGCTGTTGTGTTAAATAAATGAAATAGTCAAACAATAGGAATGCAACACATTTTGCTGGCTGCACAAACAGTGAGTGTGTTTATTTCATACTTTTGTTCTGAAAGAATGTTTCTAGCTCAAAAAGCACTCTAAAAGACAGCATTTGTGACATGATGTTAAGAACACAGAAAACAATTTTGACTTGCCCGTCAGTTTTTTATAGGGAAAAAGGCAAAAACTGATTTCACATTTACAATGGAACTAAACAGGGCCAGTGTTCTGGGCTGTTTAAAAGCAGAAATGTGAAGTACTTATGAATTATTCCATAAAAACTGTTTATTATTCTATGAAGCTATTCTATGAATGTATGTGTGTGTGTATGTGTGTGTGTATATATATATATATATATATATATATATATACACACACACACACACACACACAATATATATACAATACACATATATATATATATATATATATATATATATGTATATGTGTGTGTGTGTGTGTGTGTGTGTGTATATATATATATATATATATATATACACACACACACACACACACACACACACACACACAATTTAATACTTTTATTCAGCAAGGACACATTCAATTAATCAAATGTGAAGACTTTGGGATTGTTACAAATAATTCTACTTAAATGCTGTAACAAATGCTGTTCTTTTAAACTTTCTATTCATTAAAAAAAATACTGAAAAAAATTGTGTAACAGTTTCCACAAAAAAATATTAAGCAACTCGACTGTTGAGCAGCAAATCAGCATATTTAAATGACTACTGAATGATCATAACACTGAAGACTGGAATGATATCTGCTGAAGATTCAACTTCGCAAGAATCACAAGAATAAATTACTTTTTTTTAAATATTAAAATAGAAACTAGTTGTTTTAACTTGTACTAATATTTCACAATATTACTGTTTTTACTGTATTTTGGTCAAATAAATGCAACTTCAGAGCACAGGACCTCTTTCAGAAACAAAAAATAAATAAATAAAATATCTTATCAACCCCAAACTTCAAACAGTAGTGTGTGATTTATCAAAAGGTTGTAACAATAATGAAATATTGAGAATTCCTCTAAATGGATGGGGACAGCTGACATGCTCCTACCACCTGAACTGAGCAATGTCATTAATAACCTGCAGCTCACAATGAGTGTGTGTGTGTGTGTGTGTGTGTGTGTGTGTGTGTGTGTGTGTGTGTGTGTGTGTGTGTGTGAGAGAGAGAGAGAGAGAGAGAGAGAGAGAGAGAGAGAGAGCGAAATTTGGACTATCAGAGACTGGAGGTGGGTGAGAATAGACGCATGCTGGCTGGACCACCTTGTTAAATGGCATCTAAAGAAGCAACTGTGGAGAGTCTCAATATTGGATTAAAAATCATCAGAAAACTGTGTGAGCTCTTCTGAACTGACAGTAACACATTAAAAAACTATGATCTCTGAGATTACATTGTTGATTAAAAAGCCGGATCCCCAGGTTTCAACACCAAATCACACTGTCCTACACTAAGCGCCTTTTCAACGGTTAAAATAAAAGCCACAAGACACTTATTTGCTGAAGCCTTCATTTTGATGAAGTGGTTGGCCCAATGGGACAGTGTCGTATTTTGTTGTCGTGACAGCTCTGAGTCTTTAAGCAGCAGAGAGTATATTGGATTGAGACCAGCTGAATGATGAAGTGCACCACACAGACAGTTTTTGCTCACAGCGTCAATGAAATCTAAACCTGTCGAAGGCTTTGCTTATTGTATGTGTGCATGGTGTGGACAGACATGTCTTCTGTGATACTTAACACTGAGAAATTAGGGCGAGGTGAGAGTCTGAGAGTTTGGCTGCTTCAAAGATGAAATGTAAACATATATCTACCACACACAGGCCTATAATACATCACACCTTAACATCTCACACAAGGTCACTGGAATAAGTTGCACAAAGACATTGATGATACTGAATGAAGCCAAAAGTCTTTGTTGCTTTGAAGACTTCTTAGTACCCTACAAGTTCTTTTTATATATATATTTTATAGTGGTTACAACTACTTGATGTATTACACACTGCCATTCAAAAATCTGGGGTTTAGTAAGATTTTTTTATTTATTTTTTTTTTTGAAAGAAATTAATATTTGTATTCAGTAAAGTCACCTTAAATTGATTAAAAGTGACAGTAAACGTTTATAATATTAAAAAAGTTTTCCATTTCACATAAATGATATTCTTTGGAACTTTCTATTCATCAAAGAATCCTGAAAAAAAAAGTGTATCGCAGTTTTAACTAAAAAAATTAAGCAGCACATCTATTTTCAACATTGATAAAAAATATTTTTTTCCTAACCACAAAATCAGCATTTCTGAAGGATCACGTGACACTGAAGACAGGAGTAATGGCTGCTGAAAATTCAACTTTTAAACAGTAGTGTGTATATAACTCTTGTTGAAGGTTTGTATAAAAGCAATTTAAAGCATTTGTATCTTTAGAAATCAATTTCTTGCACTTAAGGTTGACTGAAATAAACTAGAGCATAAATGTAATGTGGTGAAAAAGAAATGGTTAAATCATAAAATCATAAATATATTTATATTTATATAAATGTTTATTTTAAAAAATAAATTGATTAAATAATTCAAATGAATTAAAAGGACAACTTTTGAAACTGGATTTTAAGTAAATTTTCTATCTGTTGGTGAAATGTATAAGGAAGGAATTGTATAATACAGAATACTTACAGCTTTGTGTCCAGATTCAGCAAGAACCCTTGCTTATCAAACTCTGCAAAGAGAAATATGACAGTTAGCATTAACTCAGAACATCAGTCAAAAAAATAAAATTGTAGATCCTCTCTTGTTATGCCATCATCCTGTCAAAATGCATGTCTAGTGCATTTTGAGACAACTAAAGATGCTAATAATACATTAACATTCATACAGATCTCATAGTTAAGTCATCATCTAAAGGATTTTAGTGAATGTAGAAGCAGCAGCGATATAGATTAAACCAGCCAAAACATTCCACAGTTCAGCTGGGAAAATGTGTTAAAAAGCAGCTGTCCACCTATGCACGCTTCATTAGACCATAGGTGTCTATGAGGTGTCAATGAAGCTAAGCCTTTAAAAAAAAAAAAAAGAAGAGGAAAAACAAAAGTGTGAGAGGGGGTAAAATGAAAAAGCTTTAAAAACCAAAACAGATTGCTATGCATACTTAAGTATGCCTACTTCATTTCTTCAA
>JAFVLL020001421.1:39864-50902 GCA_021397915.2 Tor tambroides
CTAAATATTGCTGTTGCTATTGTGTGATAGTTGCTGTTTTGTGATAGCTGCTCAAATCCTTTCCAAAATAATCTTGCTTGATTGGTGGAAAAGCTATTTCTAAACAGTTGTATGGTGATGAAAGAAATATCCATGAACAAACCAAACCGTGATGCTTAATGTTTATCATCGCTGGGCATGCTGTAGTGGAAAAATGACTTATGCTAACAATAGCCAGCCTAAAGATGAGGGAACAATGGAATACGGATGCCAGCAAAGATGGAAAGATCCATCAAAGGCCTGTGACGTCACCGAGGGTCACTGAGTCCTGTGTGACATCATTGAGGGTCGCGGAGCGCTGTGAGGGTTTAGTCAAACTGAAGAAGTTGACTCATTCAGTTCTCCACAGTGGCTGCTTGACAGGGCTTTCTCCTCTCAGCCGCAAAGACAGAATCACTGTCCACATCCAAATTGAGTTACAACAGGCGCATTGTGGAGCCGGAGAGCATGTGGAAGTGGTTGTTTGTTGTGGTAGGTCACAAATTAACAAGGACTTAAAGGATCAGAGGAGCAGCTTTCTGTTCAGTCAGAGATATTATGAGACTGGCCTCAGGGGCTTCGTAGCTGAGAAGTGACATAGTGTCTCGTGAATGGTGACAGGCGAAACCAGGGAGAGTTGAACACATGAGGAACTTGGTAAATCAGAGCTAAAGCAGTAAATCTTTAACAAAGTGGTCATCAATTCACAGAGTTTGCACTTCATTCTGTCGGCTCAATATCGCAAAGCCTCGCAGAACAAAAGCAGGTTTAAAAAAAAAAGCTGAGGCGATGAAAATAAAAAGGCACAAGATTCAGCCAAAGCCTCTTTGTATTCTTCTAAACAACCTTCCACCCATCTGCCATCTTCAAATATCCTTCCTTTGAAATATGAAATACCTTTTCTCAAAATACAACCATATCTAGCAGTAAACCAATTTAGGTCAAACAGCTATAGACCTCAATGCAAGTATCAGAATGTTTGTGTGCCATCCAGCATTTTGAGAAATGATTTAATTAATATTTAGACCTTTTTGTGTTAGAGAAAACGTCTATCATTAAGTTTATTCTAATAATTTCAACATTACCAAATGTATCTTAGAAAAACCAAAATGTTTCAGCTTGCAAGGCAGTGGTGATTATTGCTGAACCCTGTGTACTACGTTAATAAAGAAATCTGTTCATACTTTGGATAGATAGCACTCATTTTGGCAGCTGCATAGCCGGGTTTGCAGGCTCCGTCGCTGAGGTTTCCGTACTTGTACACCAACTCTGGAGGCCTGTAGACCGTTGGAGAGGAGAAGAAAGAGAAGGCATTCATTTTAATTAGGTAGGGATTGTAAATGTTAAACCTGACAGGAATATCACGCAGCATAACTATGCTAAAGGGTAATGGTGAATCTGAGGTATATTGTTTTTATCTAGCCTGGCACATGATGGATGACATCTAGAGCAGGATGTGATGGATTACTTTAGAGAAACTCAGTTTATCGCTGATGTGTTAAATAAATGAAATAGTCAAACAATAGGAATGCAACACATTTTGCTGGCTGCACAAACAGTGAGTGTGTTTATTTCATACTTTTGTTCTGAAAGAATGTTCCAAGCTCAAAAAGCACTCTAAAAGACAGCATTTTTGACATGATGTTAACAGCACAGAAAACAATTTTGACTTGCTCATCAGTTTTTTTTTTATAGGGAAAAAGGCAAAAACTGGTTACACGCTTACAATGGAACTAAACAGGGCCAGTGTTCTGGGTTGTTTAAAAGCAGAAATGTGAAGTACTTAGACGAATTATTCCATAAAAACTGTTTATTATTCTATGAAGTTGCCTACTTTTCTAGATGAATAAACATCTGGTTATGCGTGACAGAAGTTTTCTCCATGCAAACAATGCTTAGAGAGAGTTATGCCATATAAATAGTGTAATGTTTAGAATCTTGTGGTATACTTTTAAAAACTGTGTATTTTAATGTTTATCGCCTCCATTGTAGGTGCCTTACTGTAATAATTTGTGACCCTGGACCACAAAACCAGTCTTAAGTCGCTGGGGTATATTTTCAGCAATAGCCAAAAATACATTGTATGGGTCAAAATTATTGTTTTTTCTTTTATGTCAAAAATCATTAGTATATTAAGTAAAGATCATGTTCCATGAAGATTTTTTGTAAATTTCCTACTGTAAATATAATCAAACAATTTCTGGTTAGTAATATGCATTGCTAAGAACTTCATTTGGACAATTTTAAAGGCAATTTTCTCAGTATTTAGATTTTTTTGCACCCTCAGATCCAGATTTTCAAATAGTTGAATCTCGGCCAAATATTGTCCTATCCTAACAAACCATACATCAATGGAAAGCTTATTTATTCAGCTTTCAGGTGATGTATAAATCTCAATTTTGAAAAATTGACACTTATGACTGGTTTTGTGGTCCAGGGTCACATTTAGTGTTTTTGGTCCCACTTTATATTAATGTGGCCTTAACTACTATGTACTTACATTTAAATTAATCATTTGATACAGTGCACTTATTGTGTACATACACGTTTTAACACTGTACTTATATTTTAAAAATACCTGTATGCAATTACATCTGTAATTACATTTATAGTTACACTGTTGACCCATCCTTTACACCAACCCATCCCTAACCTACCCGTATCGCACCTCAATAGCAGTAAAAGTGTTTTGCAATGCAATATGAACACAATAAGTACATTGTACTCATTTTTCCCACCTAAACTGAGCAATGTAATTAATAATTCTGAAGTAACAGTAAAACATTAAAAATCTATGATCTGAGATTAAATTGTTGATTAAAAAGCCAAGGTTTCAGCACCAACTCACACTGTCCCACACTAAGCGCCTTTTCAATGGTTAGAATAAAAGCCATGAGACACTTATTTGCTGAAGCTTTCATTTTGATGAAGTGGTTGGCCCAATGGGACAGTGTCGTATTTTGTTGTCGTGACAGCTCTGAGTCTTTAAGCAGCAGAGAGGATGGTGGATTGAGGCCAGCTGAATGATGAGGTGCACCACACAGACAGTTTTTGCTCACAGCGTCAATGAAATCTAAACCTGTCAAAGGCTTTGCTTATTGTATGTGTGCATGGTATGGACAGACATGTCTTCTCTGATACTTAACACTGAGAAATTAGGGCGAGGTGAGAGTCTGAGAGTTTGGCTGCTTCAAAGATGAAATGTAAACATATACCTACCACACACAGACCTATAATACATCACACCTTAACACCTCACACAAGGTCAATGGAATAGATTGCACAAAGACACTGATGGTACTGAATGAGGCCAAAAGGCTTTATTGCATTTAAGACTTTTAAGACTACTTAGTACCCTAGATTTTCTTTTTATTTATATTTCATTATTGTTACAACTACTTGATATATTACACACTACCTTTCAAAAATTTGGGGTTCAGTAAGATTTTTTTTTTTTTTTAAAGAAATTAATATTTTTATTCAGTAAAGTCACCTTAAGTTGATTAAAAGTGACAGTAAACACATTTATAATATTACAAAAGTTTTCCATTTCACATAAATGATATTCTCTGGAACTTTCTATTCATCAAAGAATCCTGAAGAAAAAAAAAGAAGAAGAAAAAGTTTCCACTAAAGTAAAGCAGCAGTAGTGTTTAACATCGATACAAATAATTTTTTCTTAAGCACAAAATCAGCATTTCTGAAGGATCATGTGACACTGAAGCCTGGAGTAATGGCTGCTGAAAATTCAGCAATGTGAAAAGAAAAAAAAAATCTTACCAAACAACTTTTGAAAGTGGATTTTAAGTAGGTTTCTATCTATTGGTGAAATGTATAACAAATTGTATAATACAGAATACTTACAGCTTTGTGTCCAGATTCAGCAAGAAGCCTTGCTTATCAAACACTGCAAAGAGAAATATGACAATTAGCATTAACTCATAACATCAGTCAAAAAAAATAAAAATTGTAGATCCTCTCTTGTTATGCCTTCATCCTGTCAAAATGCATGTCTAGTGCATTTTGAGACAACTAAAGATGTTAATGATACGTTAACATTCATACAGATCTCATAGTTATGTCAGCATCTAAAAGAGTTTAGTGTATGTAGAAGCTGCAGCGATATTAGATCAAAGCAGCCAAAACATTCCAAAGTTCAGCTGGGAAAATTTGTTAAAAAGCAGCTGTCCACCTATGCAGGCTTCATAAGACCATAGGTGTCTATGAGGTGTCAATGAAGCTAAGGGAAAAAACAAAAGTGTGAGTGAGGAAAAAAGGAAAAAGCTTTAAAAACCAAAACACTTATCATACTTAAGTATGCCTACTTCATTTCTTCAACTGGTTTGACTTTTAGCATGCTTACGGTGATAGCCAGAGCAGTGCGGCTAAAAACAAACAGACATTTAACAAAAGACCAACAATTTACCAAGTAGACTGAAATAATGGGCTCAGTAAAAGGACTGATGAACAGGTAAATGTGAATCGAAACATGACATTAATTCTGCTACATTCTCATTAGCATTGCTTATCATATGGCACTAAGGCATGGAAAGGGAGAGTTTGAGAACTCCACTGATGCTCAAGTCTCCAAACAAATGCTGCAGAATGGAGTGGAGGAACTGGTTAGAAAGTGACCACTGCTGAAACCAAAAAGAATGTTTAGCAGATGCTATTATTCACAGCAAATTGCAGTTGGCCATTCGCAATGACAGACCCTCCAAATGTGTCTTAATTGTCTTGCTGAGGGGCGCTGGCGCAGTAAACAAGTGGAATTTCAGTAACCCACCACCAGCAAGCAAACTCTTAGATACCCACTGAAGTCAGACCTGAACCCTTTCAGATGGTGGCCCAAGTCTTTGTTTACAGTTTCACAGGGATGTAAAGTGGGATTTTACAGGGCGGGGGAAAAACACCAAGTACTCACAATGGGCCTCGTTCATTAAACAAGAGCAGAATGATTTTTTTAACTTTTCAGATTCATGAAAGTATTCATATTTTCAAAATGTTAGTTGGTACAAAAAATGTACACTTGATCCCAACAACAAGGGTGCGTAACCACAAAACATTGTTGTTGTTTTTTAGGCAAACTGATGACACTGCATTTTGAAAACACTATATGTAATAATATTTTACAAATTAATTTGCCATATAGTTTATAGTTAAACTTTGGTTAAATTTGGCTTGCTATCTGCAGTGGAGGAAGTGACTTCATCTCGAGCTCAGATAAACCCCCAGGGTTTACTAGTGCTTGGGAAATAAGTATGAATGGCAAGATGCTTAAATTAAATCAAAACAGCTGATGCCAAAGCAGCTAATTGAAACAAATGGTTTCACACCTCCCAAAACTGCATTTATGAATTTCATTAAGTAATATTAATTAGTTATAATATAATATAATATAATTCACTGTCTACGGTGGTTATGGCCCCGCTACTTTATGCCTGCAAAAGTGAGTTCTTGAAAGTTCAGTAGTAACCTTTTCAAATAAGACGGGGGAAAAAAATTCCTAAAAATGACCCATGTACAGTATCTTTAGACCTTTTCACACCAAGTGTGACATACAAATTTTTAAAAAGAAACAACTGATTCTTATGCAGCTATTCACAACTTTTGCAGACAATTTTGTGTTGTAAGTGTGCTGAATATTTTTTTGTTTCACCTGGTGATGAAAGCACACCGACCAAAAATATCTGAGTAATATTGATTGCATATGCACTACCATTTAAAAGACTGGGGCTTACTGCAGTTATTGTGCCTAGAAATAATAACTAGAAACTTGTCAGGCATACAGCGGGGCACCATTCAGGTATCCATCCTGGTCGGTGTGAGCTTCACTGTCATTCAGCTCCACCTGTTGTTCTGGCACAAATTTGCTTTATCATCTTGACAAATATTTGCTGCACTCTCAGTGTAAAAAGTTCTTTATTGGCTTGTTTTTTGTTCATTTTCGTGTGTTGCGTTTGGTGTGAAAGGGTCTTTTGTGTGTAATGTATTGAAGGACATTATCTCAGGACTACCAGGCCTGCTGGGGTTCTCATGTTGACCAGAGTGCACTCTTTGCAGTGAGGCTGTACCTGAGCCTACTATTCGTCCCACGGAGACAGGGCCCTCCACCACCAGCTCTGAAACACAAGACCATCAGTTAGGCCCTGTGGTTCTGTGCTTGACACAATATTCCGGAAACTTCAAGGTCACGCTGAATGACCCTCAGGCCAAACCCTCACAGCCCAACCTATTCAAACAGTATGAACTAGAAAGCTGCATTAGTTCCAGGAATTACATGAGGTTGAAGAATTTTTAGGACACCCATCACCGTAATTTCCAGCTGATACCACAGGCTGTCTGTGCAGTAAAATTTTGATCAACCCCCAAAAAAAGCCCAGACTGAGTGTTAAGGAAGTTAATGCCCACCAGCTAGCCCATTGATTATTTCACCAGTCCCCAATAATTGCCACAAATGAAGAAGCGGTAGAGAGTTTCTACCTTTGGTCACAGTGGATTTGACAGAAACACTAGTGACTTTACTGACTTTTACTGTGGGCTCCACACCTCTATCTGTGAAACAAAAGAGTTATAAATTAGAAGACCTGCTAAAATACTGTATATTGAAGTCAAACAGCATATGATAATAAGGGTAAACTTTTTCAATATGTGCAAACCAGAAACACACATCAGCATATAGTGCTTTCAGAAAGTTTTCGGTTTTCATGCCACAGAACGTTTTTCCAAACTGGACAAAACAGATTTACAGACATGTTTTCAGTAATTTGTAAGATCAACTTTGACAATGACGAGAGCAAGTCTTTTTAACATTTAACACTACATCTACATTGCGCCAAAGCAGCATGCCATCTCACAATATTCATTAACATGGACCAATCATTTGCCTAATTCAACTTTATTTTTTGCTTGGGTTATTTTATATTAGCAAATTTTACACAATTTTTGTATTGCTACAACTTGCATATACAGCTCAAAGCAAAGACTGAGCTTGAGTTCAATTAGAAGGCCAGAGAGCAGAAAAAAAAAAAAAAAAAAATTCACAAGCTTTCACATAATAGTTTGTAGCAAAATCTTTAATATAGTATTTGTTTAAAAAAATCTGACAAACAAGAAGAACTACTTGAACTTTCTGAAGACAGCTTCACCAAATACAGTAACTAAAGTCAAACTCACTATGTCAGCCATGAGACCTCCTGGCATACACCTTTCTAAATAAAGCCCAATTTATTTACCACTAGTGAAGCTTTATAAGCAGTGTCATGGCATCTTATTTTTAATACATTTTCTAAATTTACAAATGTTATCATACTGCTATGCATGGCAGTTATGTGTTTAGGCGACTCCACAGCAATCAAACCAACAGAGTGCTGGGTTCTTGCCCACTCTTTGCCATTTATCATCAAAATAGGGTTGTGTTTCCTTCCCTCATACCCTTTTCAGAGCCATTTATTGTGATTTGTCTTTACAATGTGTCCTAAACTGCCTTTCATAACAGGGGTTAGGTTCAAAGAAACCCATCCCAGGTTCACAAAATTTTCCAAAATAAACTGGGCGCAGCTGTCGAAATGTGCCGTTTATAATTAATCTAACTTTTTCCACAGAGGTTCAAGATACCGAAGTCAGCGAATGCAAACATGAATTGAACAAACTGAGAATAACTCGCCTGAACACTAAATAATCTCAGAGACTGTACATGGGGAAGGGGAACAAATGAAAAAACCTGCCAAATCCATTTCCTCAGCTGCGTTTCTGAGGGCCAATAAGAAATCATTAATCAATAAAACTTCAAAATAATTGCAGCAACCAAATAGTTATTTGCTTCATCATTGGTCAGACTCTTTTCCACAAGGAATGAAAACATGTTCTTCTGTCTTATCAAGTAGAACATCAATCATTTTTCCACCACACATTTCGGGCCCCTTTGCAGATCAGAAACATTAGGACCGTTCTAACTTGTCTGCACCAGGACGGACCCGTTTTCCAACAGCATGCTAAGGTACTTTAGTGTTGTACATGATAAACATCCTCCTGCTGTGGTGAGTGTGGACTGAGGGCACTTCTCCACTATCTCTTCCATATGATTGTCTCATTTCGTCCCCTAGTGGCAGTTGCATGAAACTTTCAAATTGTTAGTGAAGCAGCTGGTACTCGCCACTTAAATTCACATTAGCAAAATGAATAAACAATAAACATGAATTATAATAATTCAATTTTAAAGAAAAATGTTTTAGTGGAAAAAAATTGGTCATCTCACTTTGATCTTCACTAATTTTATAGATTTGCCTCCCTACACTCAAACTACTTAAATATTATTATGCATAATATGAAATACATGTAAATTTCATAGATAGTAATATTGTCATTCACTGTCATTCATGTAGTTGGTTGGTTGGATTGATTCATGGCTTATAACTCTAAAAGACATTTTTAAAAAATCCTTATTGGAAAATTACTTGCAGAACGAAGGTCGCTGAAAAAGTGGCTGGGCACTGTTGCAATGTCTAATAATATCTAATATCTAATAGAACCTGCCATCTAACTATCACACATTATACTATGCTTAAACTTACAGTGATGGTTTTATCATCTTAGTGTTGTTTTTCTAAATGTTTTTAATACCAGTGTTGCTAAACAAGGTTTTTAGAAAAAAAATAAAATAAATAATAATAAAAAAAAGGTCATTGATGCATTAATACTTTTGTCTTTTTAGAACTGAAAGAAAGATTTACTTTCTGTTCAAAGGTAATGCTCATCCATGTGGACATGCCGCATTGTGTGCCCACTATGAATCTGACCCGTACTGTGGTGCTCTCCCTCCCTCTAGTGGCTAAAAAAAGGTTGCAGTGAAGTTAAAATGTAAATGCGAGTATCTTGTTTTGGGATCCACCTAGTAAACAAGAGAACACTGTAAATGGAAGAATATAAAAAGACCCGCCTTTTAACATTAATATCTCTGCAACCTTTCATTAGACAAGTATGAAGTCTGTGTCTTCGTCTGTGTCTATGTCCCACAGTATGTCCCTACTCTTGATATCTATAAAGGTAAATAGAACTTGGCACTACTTATTTCCAAAGTACAAAAATGCATAAAACATAAACAAAAATAAAATATGCCTACAAGTAGTATAAAGGTGAAGATAAATGAGGGATAAAAATGTATATCTTCAAATCAATAACACAACATGCAGTACACACTTCATCACATTTCATTACTTTTTCAGACAGAAACATGTCCTCCTCTTCAGCTTATCTGATAAGCCAAAACAATAATTTGGCACAATCTAGGATTCTCTAGACAACAGAATTGGATTTATTCTTGAAACTCATTTCATAAGACATGTCTCATGTAAAGCTTTATCTAATCCAGGGGCCAGTTGCATAAACACAGACACGATGTTAACACTGTGTCTTAAGAACTAGTTTGACCAACTAGTTAGCCAAGAGATAATCAGTCTCACTTTTCTGATTAAAATTGGGTCAATCTACATTTTCCTTACTGACTTTAAACAGTTACGACCAGTCTAAATGAAACCAAATTAGATGGCTAACTTTTTAAAGAATAGTCTAAGCAGTTTATGCAACCGGCCCCAGGGTTGGCAATGGCAAACTTTGGACATTGATTAGCTTGTTCAGGTGTGTTTGATTAGGGTCGGAGCAAAACTCTGCAGGACGGGGTTCTCACCCCGATCTTGCCCATCTAGTCCAGGGGTGTACAAACTCGGTCCTGGAGGGCCAGTGTCCTGCAGAGTTTAGATCCAACCCCAGTTAGACACACCTGAACCAGCTAATCAAGCTCTTACTAGGCATACTAGAAACATCCCGGCAGGTGTGTTGAGGCAAATTGGAGCTAAACTCTGCAGGACCCTCCAGGACCGAGTTTGGGTACCCCTGATTTAGTCATTAAATATAAAAACTTCATATGGTCCAGTCCTTACATCTAAAAGTTTTTGCTGACATTATAGATCTAATAAAACAACACCCTGCTAGAAAACTGCTAATAAAAATGCTTGTTTCTTCCACATGCTTGATCCACATGCTTCAATAAACAGGACAAACTCTGTACCAGGATTTGTACAATAATACCCAATACAAGTTCACACACTTCACAATTGGATTTGAATCAGTAAGTTACGGAGAGATAATCTGAAAGCATCTAAAACTTTGATCAACAATGAGAGCACTGAGCACCAGAACGGCCAGGCACAGGAACAGTTTCTTTCCTCAGGCAATCCATCTCACGAACACTTGACAATAAACGTGGAACACACAACACTATTATACATTTATTTATTTAACACACATACTTGTTTACATTTCAAATCTGCACCTAACATACCTGTACATACTAAATAGTCTATTTTGTATATTGTGCTTTTGCAATTTTGCACATTGTCTATTTTTTATATTTGTATATTATTCTTTTTATTATCCGTGTCTTGTCTTGTTACTGTCATTCTGTCGCACTGTGGCGCTTCTGTCACTAAAACAAATTCCTCGTATGTGTAAACATACCTGGCAATAAAGCTCATTCTGATTCTGATTTAATCACCAGAGCTACCCTAAACTTTGCTCCTGTCACCTAGCACGTTTTCTATTAATTAAATCAACAAAATTTTCCACAAAATTTAATTTTAGAAAAATATATATATATATATATATATATATATATATATACACACACACATTTACAAATATATTTATCATTTTTTAAAAAGGATCATAATGTATCCGAGTCACTCTCAAAATATGGTAACTAGAGATGATCGGAATCGGCCGATTTTTCGCATGACCGGCCTGGATCGGTGACCGGCCGGTCAGTCTCACGTCTCGCCGATCCTTGACGTCACAGCCACGCGCACACTCACAGTCACGTGTCGTTTAGCGTGAGAATGATTCTAATTTTAATTGCACTCAGTGTAAAGGGTGACTGATAATGTATTTATGTCGTGCCAGATGAGGCTTGCACAGCCCGAGTGAGCGTGTGAGAGACAGCACACACAAAATAACTCACATAAAT
>JAFVLL020001422.1:0-14863 GCA_021397915.2 Tor tambroides
GCCATGCAATAAAGCCATAAAACTAATCTGGAGAAGAGATCTCCAAAGACAACAAACAGCACCGATCTCCTTGCTCATTTATGACCCCCTTCTCCGTACTATGTATTTTCTAAAGGTCAGGTATACATCTTACTCTTAGATTCATCTTTGAGGATTTGATGGTATGTATTTGTTTGAACTGGAACTGAATTTAATTCTGAATTGGCTTCTAATTGTTTCATTATGTAATTGGCATGATACAATTTTACCTGACTAATAATAAATTGTTATATTTGATTTATTCTGATCTCTTCTGAAATCATTTTTCAAGTAGATTAATGTGTAGTGGTATTTCCGCAAAACTGCGTTCAGGACAGATCACACCAAAGCACCCATGGATGAGCCGTGGGGAACGCCATGAGGGAGACTTTGGATCTCTGACTGTCACTGGCTTAACACGGTGTAGCTCTCGTGGGTATAGGAAAAATATACTTTTTGTTATGAGTATGCAGGCGCAGCTCACTTAAAGATATTATATCCACTCTGCACCCTCTGAGCATGCTCAGAACTGACGAGTTTGTGTCCGTGGATTCACTAAAAATTGGCCGAAGTGTTAATTCCTGTGCGATACCTGGTCCCTAATGAACGAGAAATTGAAAGTATGGAATTTTCGGAATAATCAAATATCTAAATTAATATACAATCGATATCTGTGATCAGTTTTTAATTAAGAGTATTGCCTAAATTTAATGATCACTTGAAATTGGAGTCAGATCAAGCACGGAGATAGACTGAAATTGAAACTAAATCCAGATAAAATCAGGGGCGCAAGTAAAAGACCAAACATGCATTAAACCTTCGACCAGGCCGCTGGATTCCGCTATTTGGACTAGCGGGAGGAGCCTTACACACTGCTTCAGTGTTACTTTTAACACTCTATAGTGTGGACACATATAGACACCAAGCATTGTTAATTTGACATTGGGGATTTTGCTGTGTACAAGACTGATTACTCAAAAGTCTTATTCAGAACTATTCAGTATGTGTTTTATATCCTTATTTCAGCTATATTTTTCCCCAAAATTTACTAACCACGCATAATAAATATATATATATATATATATATATATATTTATTTATTTATTTATTTATTTTTATTTATTTATTTTTTTAATGTAAACATGTACATCCATCTTGCTCACATATTATTGCAGCACAGTTTGTGCTGAATACAGAAAGAAAAAAAAAATACATGTTGGCCAATAGTATAAGCAGCTGAAATAAGCACAAATGTCAGGGCATGTTAAAACATCTCAAGGGCCCCAAAATCACCTCAGAGGGTTAATTGATTAACTTTATTTTTAATGAAGTGCCAGAGCACATCAGTAAGAACTTGGTCTTTTGTTCACTTAATTTTACCGTGGATGCGTTTACAAACAAGGCACAATTCGATGCAGGGTTTTCAGAAAGATGAAACTAAAAGAGGATGCTGTGCTGACTATATTTGATATGATGTCGCACCACACAAGTGTGTGAGTAACTGTTTTCATTATATGATAACTATTGCTTTGTCCGTTATTGGGCGTTTCTTCAACTAGGGGCGCTTTTAGCCTTGTGAAGTTGAATAAAAAAAACTTGTTCAAAAGTCTCATAAGTTTAAATAATTTGTCTAGTTTTAAGGTCTGTAAGAGGACAAACTTAGATTACAAGAGAAATTGTTAATATTTTACATTTTTCCGACCTGCAATGAACAAATGTCATTTCCACCACATCTCAATATACAGCTGTTATTTAAATATAGAATAACTTATGCCACTCAAGAATTGTCTAAGATCATTTTTGTAACTAGTTTTACCAGTTTTTCCACAATGTACAATAATTATACATTTGTCAATGAGATAAATTAACTGCCCTAAGGACCAAATGCTGAACTGTACACCTGTCACACTCTGAAATTTAATATTGGTTTGGGTAAGAGCTTATTAGAAAATAAATAACTTGAATTTTTATATTAAGTAGAGCATGATCTCATAAATTGTGGATACATTTTTAATGTGTGATGAGAACTTTTTAATTTTTTTTTTTTAAAAATGTGTGGTGGTGGAAATGACAGGGTGTTGTGGAAATGACAATGCATTAACGTGAATGTAGAGAAACAGCAGATATTTATTAGAAAAAGTCTTAAACTCATCACACTCATTAAACTCAGTTCACGAAGTCATTTAAAATATCAATTGTACTTTGTAACCATAAATGTCATTTCCACCACAGAGGGCAGTGTGGTGGAAATGACATTTCTGTAGTTTTTTCTAAAAAAAATGGAAGATAGCTTCACTGATTAGCTTTGCATTAATACTTAACATTTCATATATGCAAAATACTTTTATTTAACTTAAAATTTGTAGCTTTTTAAAAACACCCTTGAAGGTACATCATGTTTGGAAATGACGTAGAATAAATATATTAACTGATCAAGCAATATTTACCTTGATTTTTCTTCATTTGTTGTTGATGAAAATTTAAATTCCCTCCATGTCCAACATGTGCTCTGATGTCACTGAACATTTCCATAGAAACCACCTAAACAATCTTTCACACAAACTTTTTAAAGGGACATTACAGTGTTGTGGTGGAAATGACACCAATACTGTACGACAGCTATATTTTGTATAAAAAGTAATATTGATAGTGGTCTCATATTAAATACTATTTTGTATTTTAATTCTTTTACTAGTACTTAATTCAGGTACATTAATAATTACCAGATATGTCATATTTTTAAACTGTATTTTCATTGTTGAAGTTTAAAAGTCTGGGTGTGCGACAAGGAGAAAACAGTGATTTTGACACCTATAAGGATGTTGAAAAGTATGAAAAAATCATAATAGAAAGGTAGTAAAAAGTTTTTAAGCTGGTTTTATTGTTAGTTTGACAAAGAAAGAGGAATTTGTCCAAAATGACCAAAGAACATAAAAGTGCCCATAGTCTAAGAATCACCCTATTACCGATCGTTTGATATGTACTGAATATTTATGTTTTTAAACTAAAACACAGCAGCGTCCATCTGTAAAGGACATACCCTGTCAAACATACAGAACTATTAGCCAGTCATAGCAGTGGATGTTTACTTTTGAGTCTACGATCCGCCACATCTTTTCAAACAGAGCGTTCTGATGAAGGGGGTCAAAAACAGAACAGAACATTATTTTAGAAGCGCATTACTTCTAAATTATTATGTTGTTTTTTTTATGTAAAAATCTTGATAACATTATAAGTGTACCTCAGAGAACAGGACCAAATAAAAACAAAGGCAGTTCATGGCCCCTTTAACTGAATCTAAATCACCATGTTCCTCCATAAAGTTAAAAAAAAAATAATAATAATCATAAAAAATTAGAAGAAAATGAAATGCATCAATAATTTGAACTAAAATAAACTGTACAGTATGTAAAAATGTAAAAGTGTTAAATATGCGCTCTTTGCTTTATACTTCAATTTTAGAATGTAGCACTTATACTTCTAATCAAGTGTTTTACTTTGATTAAAATAAAGTATTCAGAAGTTAGTGGTTCTCAAACTTTTCCTGCCATTTCTTCCTTCAGAGGCTGAAAACCTTCAGCCCCCTATAATACAATACTTTGACAGTGCATTCCCAGAGACACCAAATGAGAAATTTGCTCTCCTGAAATGCTATATTGAGGTCTGCCCTGATGTCCAGTAATGACAGGTGGAGGCAACAGAACATAACTGTTCTCAGACCTGGTTCTTTGTCTGGTTTTAAGCAGTCAGCAATAATTAAGAAATTCATATATGGACTCTAATTTATTTACTGCTGCTCTAGTTATTGAATCCTCAACTAATCTTCAGGATTCTCTATGCAGCCTCTCATGAACGACTGAATCGGCTCCTCTTTGCATTTGTTCAAAACATTTCAGCACATTACTAAAAGATATCTAATGTCATTTTCATTGCTACTTACTCCCAAAAAAAACAAAAAAAACAAACTGTACTTGAAAAGACAGCAGGATGACTTTGAATAGCATCATTGTATTGATGTGTTTGGATGAGATGAGCAAGACTTATATGTATTTCCTGGTTTGAGAGTGACTTCCTGCTTAAAGATGAAGTAATGGATCCCCTACACTCATATGAGTTAAAATGTAGGTATGTAAGAGTGTGTGAAAGTGTAAATGTGGCTGAAAGTCAGACATACATTTACATTTACAGACATACAGATACATTTATGTGTTGAAAAGTAAATTGTATATATACATATAATACAAGTAGAAACATATATATGAATGGAGAGAGAGAGAGACTTCACATGTATGTAAGTGAAAGGTGAATATATGTGTGAGAAACTAGAAAAATATGTATGTGAAAGGAGAATGTGAGTGTGTGAAAAAAATAATCATGGGCTGTACAGCCTCACGGTAAAAAAAATGGAAATGGTTTCTACATTAACCAAGTGTTATATCTAAACACATCCTGTCTCTCCAGAGCCAATAAGCATCCACTGTTGTGGTGGGTGAAAAAAAAGAACAATCTTTGCAATGATGCTGAGGCTTACCATGTAAACAACAGAAGTGTGAAATGTGTGGGAGTGCAATTTTAAAGGAACAGATCAACCAAAATGTCAAATTGTTCCAAATCTGTATAATGCCTTTTTGTTCTGTGGAGAATTTGTAAAGACTTGTTTTGGCAGTTGTTTTCCATATAATATAAGGTGATATTCACCATAATCTTGCCTTCTGCCTTTGAAATAAATTATAAAATTCGTATGAACTACAACCAACAGCACTGATCTCATGTTCAAATATAATCACGTCAGACCTCCTATAATGATGCCGTCATCCTGTAATGAGGCCATATTTGATTTTTAAAACTGCATGCTGAAAGATTTTCTGTGAATTAAAGATTTATGTTTTTGGACTGTTATGGTGTTATGTCAGACTTAATTTAATGTTGCTGCTTTGTCATTTTGGAGTTTGCCGCTCTCAGTTCTCATTCATTTTTAATGTACAGAAAGAGTGTTTTGAATAGTCTTCAAAGTGTCACCATTTATATTCCATAGAAGAAAATACACAAACATCTGTGGTTCTATGACGAACCTTTAACATCATTGGAATGTGTATATTACACAAAAGGTTCTTTATAGTGGAAATGTTTTTTTTTAAATGTTCTTCACAATAAGAAAACTGCTTCTTTTTAGAACTGTTCATTAAAATGTTCATCAGGGAACCAAAAATGGTTCTTCAATGGCACCGCTGCGAAAACAGCAGAGACATTTATTTTAAGAGTACAAAATGAGAAAATTATGTCAGAATTTCTATTTATAGGTGAACTCTCCAGTTAAGGGTTGACTTTTCTTCAGTAAACAGTTTTGAGAGCTGTGGTTGACATAGAGTTTTTTTTGGAAAACACCACTTCGTTGTGACCTTCTTCCGTTCCATCTCTTCATGCTGCATTTTCGCATGCAAGGAAACCACAGCTAGGTATGTGGTTTCAAATCAAAATATCTTTTTCGTCTTGCAAATGGCTAATGCTCGTTTTGCTTCGTTGCTCAGTCTTTACAGATTGCTGATACTGAGCCCAGTGCCTATTGAAGGCCTCCTGTTTTCGCGGTTTACAGAAGACATCTTCTGCAAAAGCGACTCTCTGAATGTCCTGCACATGAAAAAGTAGATGACAGGATCCAGACACACATTAAGGGCAGACAGGAAGAGCGTAGCTTCTTTGACCTGGAAGAGAATGAAGCGGTTGTAGGCGCTAAAATCATCCTTGTGGCTTTGGCTAAGTGTATAGGGAACACGACAAACGTGGTACGGAACAAAGCAGAAGACAAAGACAGCCAGCAAGCTGAAGATGCTTCGATTTGACCGCCGTCTCGCCTCGCTGCTGTTCTGCTGCACGCGTTTGTAAGAGCGGTAAACGTGACAAGCGATGGAGATGTAACAAAACACCATCAGCAGGAACGCCACCCAGAAGATTCCAACATTGAAGTGGGCTGAAACTTCGTGCCAGCGCCGACCCAGGTCGCTCTTGAGGGCCATGCAGGAGAAAACCTTAGGCATCAGCTGGTTGGTTAATATGGTGTTCGGCAGCATAAAGAACATCATGACACCCCAAGTCAGCAGAGCGAGAGCCTTCGCTACCGAAACACGCTGCAGAAAAGAAGACACACTGGAGGTATCGCGTACAATTTTGAAGTAGCGTTCCAAGCTGATGAGGCTCATGAAGGTTATTCCTGTGTACATGCTGAGGTAGAAAAGCACAGCTGTGTAGCGGCAAACTATCAGCTTCAACTGCAAGCCGCCATAACCGAGGTCACCCACTACACGCCACGGGTAGGTAAACAACATCAGAACGTCTGCCACCACCATGTTTTTTAGATAAACTACTAAGGCTGAGGAGGTGGGAACCCTGAAGAAGATCCAAGCGGCGAGTCCGTTGAGAATGAAGGCACAAGCGCAGATGATGATGTAGAGCACTGGCAGAACCTGATGTGTGAACACGCTGCTGACGTTCGTGATGTTTTTTGTCTGTGTAGTATTGATGTAGTCCATATCTAAAACGGAAAATAAAAGAACTTCTTTAGCTTTGATGATATCAGGAAATATTGTGACATGATTCAATGTTGTAACTTCTGCTAGACATTTTTTTTGCTGATGTTCAGAAATGAAAAGTGCCATTTATGCCACTTTCATGAAAAATCTACGTCTTGTATAGTCCTTGCACTTTTTATGCTTTTATTTCTGCTTCAGATTCTCTCTGACGTGCACTTTAGCATACTTTAAAAAGTGCATTTATTATGGAATTAATGTACTTTAAAACAGCATAATTAATTGTGAATTGAATGTAATGTTTTCAAACTCTTAATTCATGTAATTGCCATAACATGAAAATATACAATAGTTTAAGTTTATATTAATTGCATTTAGATGACCTTTAGAGTGCTTTTTTGACCTACTTAAGCAGTACTTAAGTACATCTTTCTATGTAATTTCATAATTAGTTCTGTCATCTAAAATATGGTGAAGTGTACTACCAAATGTTCTGACAAGCATTTATGGTAAACTAGAATAGACGTTTCAGTAGAAATTAGATCAAAGTATATGTCGTGTATTTAAATAAATATTTTAATTACACATTTGTAATGTTGCAGTTGCAGTTAGTACTTTTCAAATAATTGAACTTTAAATGTAATACAGAATAACACACCACAGTTAAAATTATAATTAAGTACTTTACATAGATCAAAATGTGTACTTTAAAATAAAACTTTTAATTTGACATGATTATAAAGTGCACTTAAGTATTTTAGTAATACGATCTATTTTTAGTAATAATATAATATCCCAATAGTATCAACTTTTAAAATTTTAAGTACACTACAGGTGCACATTCAATGCAATACAATATAGTCTCCAACATTCTGTTTAATGTCTCTTTGTGTTTTCATGTTTTGTTATTTCCATGTAAACTACTGCATTTCTTTTTCTATCTGCTGGCTATATTTCAGATTTTAATCAAAATGACCATTTGAATGTCTTTAGAAATAACATGGTGCTATTTGTAGCAAAATTGTAAATCCATAGTAAATAGTAAATAGTAACTTTATCACATATCCTGATATTAGAAAAAAAAAATGATGATAACATTATTACAAAGTTTTCCATGATAAAAAGAAACTTACTTGAAGAGTTGAGTCAGCTTGTATCATGACACAGAATAAGAAGAAGCGTGTTGGGATGAGCCTCACATGATATTTCAGAGGAAGGGGGCGTTGACTTTTATACAGGAACTAAAGAGTGGCTGGGTTTGTCTCGTGGGTGAACACTTGCTTAGCACTGCAGGAGTTTCCTACCACTCATGTCTGTACACAAACAGCTTCCTCCTCCCTGTGCTTAACCCACAGGACAATGTGATTGCTCTTTCATTGCTCATTGGAGTCAATAGAGTCCCAGTTGTGTTTCAATAAAGCATCAACTTTGTCTCAAGACGTTTCTAAATTCAAAAGAGCTTTATTCATATACGTCAGCACATTCATATACGTACAATTACACAAGAATGAATTAACATTTCCCTGGGACTCATGATGCTACAATGAATGTGTTTAAATTTTATTCAGCAAGATTGCAATAAATTGATCAAAAGTGATGTATACAAGATGTACAATAGCATATCTGATTTTAACTTAAAGTGCCATATACTTATGTAAAATAGCTACTTTTTACTGTGAACACTATAACTTAAGTAACTTTAAATTTAAGTACTTTGCGAGTCAGTTTTGCAAATACATTCAAATCCAATAAAATAAATTACAGTATAAAAAGAACAGAACACACAAACATTTACAAACATAAACACCTGATAACATTTACCAGTTGTCTGAAGGGTTTTCCTGGTTTGTTATTATTATTATTATTATTATTATTATTATTATTATTATCTCTGTCAGATATTCTTATCTGAGGTTTCAGTGGGAGTTCAAAACGGATATAAATATGGATGTTGTGTTTGTCAAGCAAAGTTTAAGCTGGTTTCCTCTCTCACCCCATGCTGAGAGTTGTGGAATATGAGGCACTAATACAGAAGCATCATAATGCAGTTTTTGTGTTATTATTTTTTTTTAATAATGAATAAAATAAAATAAAAAAATAAATTAATAAAAAAAAAATAATAATAATAATATATATATATATATATATATATATATATATATATATATTTCTATGTCACTAAGTAAATTTGATCATGCGAACTCTGTACAAACGAGATGTTCTTGCCTCCGTTGAAGCACAAGATGCTCTTTGGATCATTCTCAAAAGATACTGAAGAACATGATCATAAAGTGCTTAGGAAATGTTTTTTGAATACAGATATTATTTTTGCAATTCTGTTTGGTGCTGCTAGTGGTGAGGAAATGTCATTTACTCACCCTCAAGTTTTTACAAACCTGTATGAGTTTCCTTTTTCTACTGAACACTATAGAAGATATTATTTAAGGAATGTGGGTAACCAAACAGTTACTGGTCCCCACTGACTTTCAGAATATTTTTTTATTTTTTCCATAGAAGTCAATGGCTACCACAAACTCTTTGGCTACCCACATTCTTCAAAATATCTTCAATTCTGCTTTGCTGAAGAAAGAAACCCATACAGGTTTGGAACAACATGAGGGTGAGTAAACGACAGAATTTTTTTATCCCTTTAAGTCAAATTACTAGAGCTCTTTATTTCATTCAGATTGGCAAAATCTTTGAAGGTTAAGCTGTGCTCTGAAGGTCTTGCAAAATACAAAGTAAATAAGTGGATCCATGCAGGCATTTAGTACTGTGAGCAGGACAGTCAGCTCCTTCAGGATGTAGAAAACCTGCTCTGCTCTGCAGTCTTGCAGCAGGGGTTTGATGAACTCGTACGGCAGTCTCACCAGATGATACGGCACAAAACATATGCAGAAAACCACCATCAGAACTCGCATGTTACGCTTTGACTTGCTGAGCTTAATGTTACCAGGCTGATCCGGCATTGTGCGCTGAGCTTGACGAAGCTTCTGTACGTTCAACCAGTAGAACAGAATCAGGGATACCAGCACCAACACAAACAACGGAAAGCTAATGATCTGCAAGGCCAAGTAGATCTGTTTGAGTAAGCTGTTATGAAAGCTGTCACAGTCGAAACCACTGTGGGCAGAGGTTTGTTTATCAGTGCCGACAAAAGCAGCAATGTAGGCACAATTTGAGCACAGCAGGACGGCCCAGGTCACGATGCAGATGTAGCGTGTCGAACGGACTGTTTGCAGCGTGTGAGTCTCCAGTGGCCGTGCGATCTTCATGTACCTGAAACAAAAGAGCAGGGAATCATAGAATACAGAGAAATATGTCATATAGAACTAGAGCCATCCTCAGGAAGCAGTGCTGTTTGTGTCTCTATGACTTGCTACTGATAATTTCAATAAGCTTTTAACCAAACAGACACTTTTATCCAAAGCAACTAACATTGCATTTTAGGTATACATTCTATCAGTGCATATAAAACAATAATAAAATTAAAATCTGGTGATACTTTTTATTTATTTATTTATTTGACAATGCTGAATTTGTCTTTTTATCTCTTATTTTCTGTTCAACCCTGTTATGCTGTGTTAAAACATAGTAATACATTACAAAATTGCATTACTCCCTAAAAAGTAACTAATTAAATTAGTATAGTTTAGCATGTAGTTATTTTTTATGGAAAGTAATGTGTTGCATTACTTCCGCGTTACTTTTTCTCATCTGGGCAAGGCTTACTTGTATGTTTTTAATATTTAATATTTTTTGCACGTGTAAAAACACTTTCTCACCAAATGTGAAATACACCTCAGGCTGAAGGAAATGTAAATTCATGTCTGTACAGTAGAAGGTGCAGCTCAAATAGCTGTCAAAGAGCTGTCAGTCAATAAATATGAAAACAAAGTAACTGGTGTTACTTATTTGAAAAAGTAACTCAGATATTTTCTTGTGAATTAAAAAATAATGCATTACTTTACTAGTTAGTTGAAAAAAGTAATCTGGTTACATAACTCGTGTTACTTGTGATGCATCCCAGATAGCAACATATTGTCGGCCCTGGGGCCTCATTGATAAAATGTTGCACAGAAACCATCCTAAATTTGATCTTACGATCATATCTTGAATATGCGTACCTTTGATTCATAGAATGAACATACAAACAGAAAACGTGCGTACGCGTCTCTTTCAGATGTGAAATCTATGAATCGCTAATTGTCTTGAACTTGCACGCAATTGGTTTCAGCTCTCTGCCTTGTAAATGACTCCTAATTAATATCATTAACATATGAAATATGACCAATCATCATAATTTAGAACAGTGAGCTGCAAGAACAGCTTATATTTAAAAAAAAAAACTGCAATACTCCAACAATAAAAAAGTGTGTACGTCTGTTCAGACCCTGACGTGACGCTACCCAGATAGCAACTTATTGTCGGCCCAGATCCGGCCCACATCTGGCACATGAGGAATGATGATCTGGGCCACATGTGGCGTGGAATGATGGCACTTGGGCGAACCGCTCCTGTTTGCCAGATCTGAGCCAAAAGCAGGCCATAGCAATGCCACATGTCAGTCAAGAGCAAAGAAATAAACCACAACTGGACCTTTTCTGAGCCACAAAATCTTCATATATATTTTTATAGAGTCCTCTCAGCTTGATTAAGCTTGTTAACAAGCAAAATCACTGAAGAAGAGAACAGAAAAAAGGGACAAACAAAAAATCAAGAACTACAACTGACTGCAGCCACAGCCTTAGATGAATTCAACTGAAGATAAAAGACATTAAATCTCTGAAGATCTCAGCAGAGGAGGATTAAACAACTCCACAAACAGCATCACCAGCTTCACTTATTACTAACCAGACTGACTTTATTTCTGTCAGATGTCTACAGAAGTTCTTATTGAGAATTAACAGGGGTTTAAATCTAATGTTTGTTTCATTTGTAGTCGCCATAATGGTGCTTGGTGTTTAGCTGGACTCTTAACTCTTATTACAGTCAGTGTGTCTTTGCTGGCTGTTGTTGTGGTGTGTTTATCAAACACATTTACAGTAGCACATAAAGATAAAACGAGATCAGGTGATGATAGTCAACAATTGATGGTTCGTCATCATAATGAAATGCCTAAATCACTAATGTCATTTGACTCTAACTTGTTTTGCCCAATAATACTTTTGCTGTATAAAACTTCATGAAATTGATAGTACTGCAGAACCAGTAAAAAAAAAATTTCAAAAAAAATTAAACTCGATAACACACAAAGTCATCATAAATCAACACATGAACCTCAACAATGGTGACAATAAAAAGTGTAATGTTGCAATGCATGCTGGGTACCATAGTACAAAACTCCCAGCATGCATCACAGCATGAATAAATTATGCAGCTGAATTGTCCTATTATTTTCTTTAATTCTAACTTTGGTTCATGTATTTATTTTGTATTTTTTGCTGTTTTTTGTTGTGTCTTTTAGTAGCTTTTTGTGATGTCCAGAATTGATTCGATCAGCTGTCACCATTGTTGAGATTCATATGCTGATTGCTCATATCTGTGTGCATCAGTGCTGTTTACTTCTTTTATTTATATCTTCAAACTCACGTTGCGGTAGCACAGGGTTTGTAACGTGAAAGCATTAAATTATACAGCTTTGAGATTCAAATGATTTCAGTGAATCAGGCCATTACATGATGAATGAAAAACCATCAACAGCAAACTATCACATACTGCAAATACGTCAAATATATATTATGTATTTAACCCCTAACCCATTATGTTGACTTCAAATGAAACAAGCATTAGATTTAAACCCCTGTTAATTCTCAATAAGGTCTTCTGTAGACGTCTAACAGAAATAAAGTCAGTCTGGTTAGTAATAAGTGTAGCTGGTGATGCTGTTTGTGGAGTTGTTTAATCCTCCTCTGCTGAGATCTTCAGAGATTTAATGTCTTTTATCTTCAGCTGAATTCATCTAAGGCTGTGGATTAAGTCAGTTGTAGTTCTTGTTTCTTTTTGTCTCTTTTTTCTGTTCTCTTCTTTCCTTCAGTGATTTTGCTTGTTAACAAGCTTAGACAAGCTGAGAGGACTCTATAAATAATATATGAAGATTTTGTGGCTCAGATAAGGTCCAGTGTGGTTTATTTCTTTGCTCTTGGCTGACATGTGGCATTGCTATGGCTTGCTTTTGGCCCAGATCTGGCAAACAGGAGCGGTCCACGCAAGTGCCATCATTCCACGTCACATGTGGGCCAGATCATCATTCCTCATGTGCCAGATGTGACCAGATCATCATTCCTCATGTGCCAGATGTGGGCCAGATCATCATTCCTCATGTGCCAGATGTGGGCCAGATCATCATTCCTCATGTGCCAGATGTGACCAGATCATCATTCCTCATGTGCCAGATGTGGGCCAGATCATCACTCCTCATGTGCCGGATCTGGGCCGACAATATGTTGCTATCTGGGAATGACGTCATCAAAACATCCGTTAGTGTGGGTTTTCCAGGTAACGGTGTATAATGCATGTTATTTTTTGACAGACATCGATGTTGTGATATTCAAATGATGTAGATTTGAAAACAGATGGATTGTAAGTTAATAATTATTTATTTTTTAGTATTCAATGAAGTGACTGATGCCCACGTGTTGTATTAATGGTTTCAGTTGTAATAGTTTTTGACGAATGTGATAACGTGCATGAGGGATGAACTATGACTGATTTTTGGGTATTATAAAATGTGCTGGAGACATTTGAAATTATTTTTGAGCAGTTCATTATACTTGTTTCACAGAATAAACATTAAGTTATTTCATGGCATAAATATTTATGTCACTCAGAGACTTCTTGTCAAAAATGTTACAATTTAATTGAAAATCAAGTAAAAAAAATTTTACCGGAAAAGGATGAACATCCATACCTGTTTGCAGCGATGTAGCCCATGAAGAGAATACTGGAGTACATGTTGAGGTAGGAAGCTGGAGCACCAAAGTTACAGTAGATACGCTGAATTTCCATTGAATTTCTAGCATATTTAGCGATGCGTAATATCAAACACAGGCACACAAACAAGTCGGCTATAGCCAGATTCTTCATATAGATTGTGATGCTGGATTGATTTGTAGCTTTGAAAAAATACACATAAACTGTAATGCTGTTGAGCACCAGGCTTGCCAGAAAAATCACTGTGTATAAACATAGGAAGAACGGACGAGCAGGCATTTCAGACAAGCCACAAGGTCCTTCAGTTGAATTGGTTGCGTTTTGGTCCATGATGGTTACTTGCTGGACAGTGAACCAGAAATGGGATAGATTGGTACCTACTGCAAGAGAGATTACAATATATTTGTATATATATATATATATATATATATATATATATATATATATATATATATATAACAAATGTATATATCAAAAAACATTGAAAAATATATTTTGTGCTATATATTTTAATCTAAGAAAATACATTTATGTATGTCACATTTGAATTAAAACTTTATTTGTTGTCTATAACACGAATGAACATATATTTTTGAATAAAATTCAATTATAAAATGATCTTATAAAATAGATCATTATTGTCATAATCACAATGTGGTTTTGATCTCTTGGCTATTCCATCAACATTTGCATTTTGTCTAAATGTAGGCTACTGTAAGGCTGGAAATGTATTTTCTTGCCCGGAAATACATTTTGAAATATATTTTGGTATATGAGGGTTGAAACTAAATATATTTTCTATTTCAAAAATATATTTCATAGAAATTTACTCTTTACAACATATATTTAAAATATAGTTTGGTTACTTTTTTAAACTTTACAGGTGAGCCAAAACAGACATTTTACCATAGTTTGATCTGACTTTGTGTACTGATTTCAATTGTTTATAATAAAAATTTGTACACTCATGGATGACAATACTTTTGCCAGTATAAATAACTCATTAAGAGCTTTCATTTGATATATATACTTTATCTCCATTTCACCAAAAATGTCATTTACGGCCTTCTGGTTCTCACTCCTACTTTGACAGTCTCACCAGAAATAATGTTCATGCCTTAGTCCACGTATCTTAGTTTCCTATTCACTACCCTCAACCTCAATAAGGCCACAGTTCACCACACCACGCCTCTATGAATAAACTAATTCACACCTCATAGACACAGGAGTAATCGTTTATGCTAACTTTTATTCATTATTTATTTATTCATTCATTTTGTTTTCATTACGATACTCTTTTATACTATTTTTCTCTGTGGTCAATTGTTCAGTAGATTTGTTACATGCTGTTCTAAAACCTAAGAGAAAAAACACATCTCATTTTTTTT
>JAFVLL020001423.1:0-12500 GCA_021397915.2 Tor tambroides
GAAGTATGGTGATATGATATCTAGTAGCTAAATCTTTACCCTATTCACCTGTAGTTTCTTATTTTAAGTATAAACTCACTTCATTTTGATCAGTTTCTCATATATTCTTTAGATATCTGTACTGGAAAACAAGATAAAAATACCAAGTAAGAACAATATTTTTTGCAGTGTACCCTGCTGAACAGACGGGTCACCACCAGCACTAACCAGCACTAACCAGCGTGGAGGTTGATCTGTTCAGCAGGGTAAATGACTGTGTATTAGTTACTACAGGAGCTCTACTCATGGGAATGTATATGTTCAGCGTTTCATCATCATCATCATCCTCACAACATAACCATGCAGGATTCTTACTCTTGTCTATAATATATTCAACATAAAGGTGTTTCTCGGGGCCCCAGTATTCCCAACTGATCAGTGCTCCGTCCTCGCTCATGGACGAGCTGACGTTCCCAAACGCAGGAGCGACCGGCGGCGCTGAGAGAGAGAGAGAGACATCATCAGCCCATCACAGTGACCTCTGACCTCCAGATCAGTGAGTGTCAACGATGCACTGACACGAGCGCCACTGTTTACAAGAGGTCCAAACACAATGTGAGAAGCGTAATAATATGTGACATTAGCATGTGGAGGCAGGGCTAGTGATGTCACTACAGTAGGAGAGAAGAAGGGCATTTATTTTTGTTCTTAAAAATGAAAAATAAAAAATCAGAGCTGGATCATGAAGGAAAACACACACTGTGCAGTGTTTCTCACATGATTTTGTGAGATATGCATTTTTGGGAAGCCAAGCAATTTTAATATTTTAACAGCACAGTCCTACATCTTTAAAAAAAAATCAGCTGATTTGCAAAAAAGAAAAAAGAAAAAAGAAGCCTAATATTGCCTAATTTGATGATGCGGAGTTTAAAAATATTAATAAAAACGTTCCGTCGCAGTTATTTTCACAAAATAAGAATGAAAATATTTCAAATTATATGCATCAGCTTTAATGCACATATCAAAACAACAAAAGCAGTCAAATGCCAAAAGTTTGACAAAAAGAAGTATTGAAAATGTATTATTTAACATACAGTAAGTTAAATAATGGAGTGGAGTTGGAAAATATGTTCAAATACTCAATTTAATGTCAAAATTAGATTTTTTCCCCACAAAATGTATAATTCTCTGTCTGGATGCAGTAAAACACCTGATTCATGTTTGCATTTTCTTGTGTCACTGGCCATAATTCTAACTCAAGATGAGGTATCTCCAAGACAGAAATAAATGACAATTGTAATAAAATTGGCACTGTAAAATAAAATAAAATTTCATAGAAAGTATATAAGTTATTTTACTTAGTAACACAATTTATTTCTTCACTAGCAAGTGTTAAACCATCAAGCTTTTATTTTGGCAGAAAAAAGCAGGGAGACAGGTTTACAAACATGTCTCATTAAAAATTTACTGAAATGCTGTAATCATCTGCTATGCCAAAGTGAAAATAAAGCATTACTGGTGTATGTTGCATTCCCAGATGCATGTTAAACTTGCAGAACGAGCAGAGATTGAGTTTGCTGCATTTACTGAGAACACAGACACTGAGAACCCTGAGCTGCTCGTGTGTATTCGAACACAGTGCCGCGGTTCACTCTAAAACACAGCTGACAGGCTATATATTTCACTGACTGCATGGGTGTCTGAGTTCACACAGATCCAGAATCTACATATGAACATCAGTCCTGCTGTAAACACTATGAACACGGACAACACGCGGCTCGTTTCTGTCGTGAAACTAAGCAGGTATGATGAGACTCTGTCTTACACAGATCCACAAACATGAGACATTCAAAAGACAAGTCCAAGTAGAAAAGTAAACAGAACACACATAAAACTGACACACACTACAGAAACAGCTGTGCGCCCTATCTAGTGTACGTACCTCTGTCTAGGATGGTGACGGCCTCCTCGGTGAGCACAGGACCGGCTCCTCTCTGCGTTCTGGCACTGATATAAAACTTGTAGCGCGTGCTGTGAGGAAGGCTGTGCAGCGTGAAGCTGCTCTGATTGGACGGCAGGTCCAGCTCCTCCAGAAGACCCAAATCATTCTTGCTGTCGACTGGAGGCGGGACAGGAGCGGAAAGGGGCGGGGTCACGTTATTTTACCCAATCATAAGCTACGCTTACAGGCTATTTGTTCTGCTTCAAACTGACTTGAGCAACATGAACAAGGACAAACACTCAAATATACACATACGACACAGTGCCACATTTAAAACAGCTTCAAAATATAGCAGAGATTCTGGAAACTTCATCTTTGAAAACTTTAAAGCATAAAGGCACATTCACACCAAAAACAATAACTATGAAGTTTTAACTCTATGTGAAAACTGAAGTTCACTCCACCACTAATGATATATAACAGAGGAACCGTATCACTGGAATCACTTTCAGAACAATTATTTTCATCCAAACTGATGCAGTGTGCAACTTTTCATTCCTTAGACAACCATGTCTACTATTTTCAGTACAAGAAATAAAAAATTAACGCAACTCTTAAAAAGGTTTATACTAACTCAAAAAATGAATGAAACTCTTGATAGAGATAAATGTTGTGATGCTGGATAAGCTTGTGGAAACACTCAATATTCGATTGTGCGTCTTTCTTATTGGCAGGCGGTGTAGTTACAGTTCCTGGTGTGAACGGGTCTGAAAGCAGTAAACCGCAGTGACGCTGCACAGGTTTGCTCACCGGTCTGATATTTGAAGGTGTATCCGGACAGACGGCCGTTCCTCTCGTGAGGTGGACCCCATTCCAGCGTCAGAGTGTCCAGATCTAAAGCAGAAACCTTGAAGAAGGACGGCGCGCCTGGGACTGGAACACAAACACAAACACAAACACACAGCATCCGTGTTATATGATAGTAGCACCTGTACAGCTTTAGGTCGAACAGTCCGGTTTTAAATACTTTATCCAGTGGTATATGATTAATAAATAAATAGATTAAAACATAGCCTAAGTTTAAGCTAACAATAAATGATGCACATTTTAAACACAATATTGTCAATTTCAACCGTTTTGTTCCAAACAGAAGGTTTGCATCTCCAGTCAACACAGTGCTGTTTTGTTCTTGAATGATTCAGTGACTCATTCATTACGTGCTTCGTTCTTGAATGAATCAGCTGTTTGAAGGAATCGGTTGAATGAATGAATGAATCAATCAATGACTCACTCATTAAGACAGGGATTGTTGCCACCTACTGATGGTTTTAGTTTCACCTTTCACATAATTTTATTTTCTATATTTAATATACTGTATTTTGTATTTAGAACATTAGGTAACACTTTAGAATAGGGAATACTTATTAACTATTAACTACAATTTTTCCCTCAATAAACTCCTAATTTGCTGCTTATTAATAGTAAGGTAGTCGTTAAGTTTAGGTATTGGGTAGGATTAGGGATGTAGAATAAGGTCATGTAGAATAAGGCATTAATATGTGCTTAATTACTACTAATAAATGGCTAATATTCTATTAATATGCATGCTAATTAGCAACTAGTCAAGAGACCCTAAAATAAAGTGTTACCGAACATTAGTTGTGCCGTTGTAAAGATCCATCTAAATGCCACTTCAGATGCAGATTCTGATTTTGTCAGAATTTCGGATTTTGTCTGATTTGACTTGATTAGTAACAGCCCTTTAATGCCTTATTCTTATTACATGTATTAAAGAAAAATTCAAATGTAAATGAATGGGGACACATGCATTTAAAAGGATAGACAAGTTGCCTTTATAAAAGTCAAAATGCCTCAGTAAATGGATTTAAATATCAGCCCTTAATGGAAAAGCATGTGTCGCTGCTGAGAGTTTTGATCGTGTCCTCTGTTGGGTGCTGTAGAAATGCTGGCGCTGCTCTTACCGCCCTCGGGCGTCTCGAAGCGCTGCAGGACGCTGGCAGGACCTTCTCCTCGGCCGTTGAAGGCCGTCACATGCAGGCTGTAGACGCTGTAGGGCAGCAGGTCGGGCAGTTTCCCGCTGGTTTTGCTGGGGCTGAAGCTCTCCGTCCTCTGTTTGCCGTGATGAGAGTTGTGTCGGTGTAAACTGCGCTCACGATGGTAATGCACCTGCACACGGACAACAGTCCAACCTCCGTTAAAGGCTTTCTACCATCCACCTACTCTCCATATCCTCCCAGCATGAGCGTGATGAATACTGAGATGATTTTAATGTTTTTATTTGTCTATTTGTGTCTCCTAAAGACTGTGTCATTACACTTAGTAGTATGTATTTTATTTTTATGTAAATTTTGTAAATGTGAATTACAGCTGCTCAATTACCACAAAAATCACAATCTCGATTATGTTGGTCAATACTGAGAAGATTATTCAATGAGTTTGGAAAAGTCATGCATTTGTTGAATTTTTAAAAACTATTTTTGAACAGTGGATCAGGGTTATTATAGCTAAATAAAAAAACAAAAACAATTTCATTACTTGAAATAAAATAAACATTAACTGAAATTAAATAAACTTTTATTTCAGCTAGTTGTCAGGGTAACATTTCACATTTTTTGTTTAGTTTAAGTTAAAGTACAAAAATAACTAAAAATAAATAAACTAAAAATAAAAAGTCATAAAAAATAGACAAAAACTAATAAAAATGACAAAAATACTACAACTTTAAACAGAAGATATAATAAATATACAGTTTCAAAATTATTTAGTTAAAATATTAATTAAATCTATAAGATATATATAATTCAACCGAAAACAAACAAAAAATACATTTAAAATACATTTTAATTAGATAAATTAATAACATTAATAATAATTTGAGAATTGAGAAACAGAATGTGGTTCAATAATCATTTTACCCTGATTATCTTGTTTTCATAATTATGTTTAGAAATAACATTTGATTAATCGTGAGTATCTGCAATTAATCATGAGTATCTGAATCTGAGTATCAGCGGGTCACATGACGAGAGGAGAGCCGTACCTTATATCCCTGCAGTCGCCCGCGCACGGATTCGGGCGAGACGGGGCTCCAGCGCACCTCGGCCAGCGTGCTGTTCAGCACCAGGACCCGCACGTCACTAGGAGCCGCCGACGGAACTGCACAGGTGCATTCTGGGATTAGCAGCGTTCCGCTAAACAAGCGAATAAGGCATGTGAACTGCTGAAAGCATCACTCACAGTCCTCTCCGGAGTATCCGATCACAGCGCTGGGTTTGGGTCCGGGACCGTAATCATTCAGCGCCTGAACCATCAGCTCAAACGGCACAAACGTGGGCGTCCCCGACACAACGAACTTAGAGACGTTAGCCACACTGACCGAAGACCATTCCTTCTCAGTGTCCTGCTGACGCCACATGACCTTATACTGCAGTCCGGGACCATTGGCCTGCAGAGGGGTCAGCGGCTGCCCCACACAAACACAAACAAGAACACGAACACAAACACAAACACAAACACGAACACGAACACGAACACGAACACGAACACGAACACAAACACAAACATGAACATGTTTACATGCATCCAACAGAACGGCTTATACACACATGAACTTCATCTCCACAGAGCCATTCATTTGAGAAAACTATCATCAGTTACACACAGACACTGGTTTAACACAAAGGAATTATGTACTTCTGAAATTAATAATAAGAATAAGAATAAAATAATTACAATTTCAGTTTTTTTCAGGAATGTCACATCATTTTCCTCCATGTTTTAATTTTGACAGTAAACCTATGTTGTGCCACTTTGTTTGATAACAAAAAAGGAATCATTGCATTTACTTTTGATTACATTTTAAAAGATTAAATAAATTCTTAATGTTTTATGCCTTCATTTGATTACCGCCGTTTTTGATAATGGATTTGTATTAAATCATAAATACAGAAAAATGAAAACAGACAACACAATTCCTGAATAAATAAATAAATAAGACCCTATTTTTGTATTTTAATTGATAATGTTTTATGAATTCAATTGATTAGACATGATTTTTGATTATTAAAATTTTATTAAACTATTAAAATTTAAAAATTACAATGGGAAATGTGGGATTTGGGATTTTTCTTAAAGTTTTTTTAAGGGAAAAAAGGAATTTGGGGAAAAAATGAAACAGATTTCATAGGGCCCTAATAAATTTATTTTTTAAACTATTGATAAAGCGCTATTAATTCACTATTAATAAAGTTAAATCATAACTTCAATTAAACAAAAAATGTATTTATTTCAACAAAATTAATTTAAAACAAAAACTGAATTTAGGAAAAATAAAAGGGATTCATAGGGCTCTAATGAGCATCACGGGTTAACATTGTTTATATCATCATATGAGGTGTTTATTAATAATCAGCATCTCACCTCCCACGTAATCACCAGATTATTGTGTTCGGTGCCGTGACCTTTGACCTCGGCGGGGCTCTCATCAGGAGCTGCAGGCATTATAGACGCGTTAGAGACGAGCGGATGCGTGTGAAACACTGGTGTGAGCGTGAACAGGTGTGTGCTGTACCTGCGGGGCCGGTCCTGTACTGCCGCGAGGGCATGCTGGGCCGGCTGAAGCCCACCTCATTGAGCGCCAGCACTCTGAAGCTGTAGTGGACATATGGAGACAGCTTCAGGTGAGCTGTCGTCTTGGTTCCAGGAACCTCCGTCAGATTGTGCCACACGCCGCTATGGTGGAGAGCGTCCTCATACTGGATCAGGAACTCTGACGCGGCAAGAACACAAGCTCATTCAGAAAGCATCCTTAAACCCAACAGAAATGTCAAGATCTTTAAAAGTGTGTCGTACTCTTGATAGGGCTGTTGTGTTCATCTCCAGGTGTCCAGGTGAGCTGAACGCTTCTCGCTCCCGGATCCGTCAGCTCCAGATCCGTAGGCACTCCCGGCTGCTCTGTAGAGTTAAATAGCACTAATAAATAATAATATAGTAATGGATCTTATTTCTATATTGCCTTTGAGAACCCAAGGACACTTAACATAATACAAATAATATAGTTATATAATCAAGACAACACAGGCAGTCAGACGGTGATCATATAACATACAAGATAATAACCGAAATGAAAACCAAAAAGAAACAATCAATAAAACATATAGCGAATTTAGTTCAGTCTTAAAGTCTGGAGTGAGGAGACAGCACAGAGGTTTTCAGTCAGCTTATTTCAAAGCTTAGGAGCTGAAATACTGAACACCCTACCAACATCTTGGATATTTCAAGCTAATTCTCAGAACTGGATCTCAGAGTGCAGGCAGGAATGTAAGGGTATATTAATTCTGTAAGATATGAAGGTCCTAAATGGCAGGCTTAAAAACTAGGACAAGAAAGAATAGGAGCCAGTGTGGTGCTGAAGGATGGGAGTGATGTGAGCTGATTTCTTTTTCAATGTAAGGGCACGAACAGCAGATTTTTGAACTAGTTGCAAGCAATTAAGGGCTTTAGTGGGTTGGCACCAAAACAAAGAGTTACTGTACATTAGTTGAGATGCAAGGATAAAGCATGGATAACAGTTTCGGCATCTTTGTGATTTTGCAAAGGTCATATACGAACAATTTTGCAAAAGTAGAAAAAAAAGATTTAACAAATTGGCAGATGTGACGTTCAAAGCATAATTTGGAATCAAATAATACCACAAGATTCCACACAATGGGTGAAGAATTTACTGCAACTCCATCATTATGTGAATGAAGATGTAATTTTGGCAGGAGATAAGGGATTTAGGGCCTACTAAAAGGATTTCTGTTTTGTCAGCATTCAGTTTTAAGAAGTTTTCAGCATCCACGGTTTGAGATCTCATAGGAAGGAGGTGATGGAAATGGGAGGAAAAACAGAATTGGGCTGTACAGGAAGATAGATTTGTGCATCATCAGCATAAATATGGAGGTTCAGACCATGAGGCTGAATGATCTGACCAAAAGGAAGCATATAGATTAGAAACAGAATTGGACCGAGAACCGAACCTTGAGGTACACCACGAGAAACGAGATCTGCCAATAGCAGATAGTTGAGATAGAATACTAAATGGAAAAAAGTATCAAAAGCTGCACTCAGATCATAGGAGCAGAAAGATGAGGGCACCAGAGTCAAAGGTCATTCACTACTCTTAAAAGAGCAGTATCTGTACTGTGGAGAGGACGAAAACCAGACTCAAATGGTTCGCAGATTGGGTTTGCCCAAATGAGACAAATTTGTCCCTTTTCTAATACTTCTAATAGACATAAAGGGGAGGTTGGAGATGGGTCTACAGTTACTCAGGACTGTGTTATCAAGCACTGGGGTTACAGCAGCTATTTTTAGTCCAGTAGCAAGGGATCTGTTTATCGTATGGATGATAGGTAAAAAAAAGATAAGGCAGAATGTTTTTGACTGTGTGTGCTGGTACTGGATCAAGCTGAGCTGATCCAATATCAACACAATTACAGAATTTGATTTCACAATCAGCCATTCAATCTCAGATGTATTAGCGAGTAAAAAGTCTAGCTGGGAAGTAGAGAATTCTGGGGAAGCAAATGAAGAGAAAGATAGGTAGATACTGTAAATTTACTGTAGAAAAAATGTCTGAAGTTTCTGTAGAGATGGTGGTTTGACAAGTTTGTTGATCTCAGAGAAAAGAGTCCTGGATTTACACTTTGCTTTTTTAATGAGAACATGCAGTGCTAAGTGCTTTTGTCAACACAAACATGAATCAATTCATCAACTCGTGATCACATGATCAGACAAGCACATGCTGCGTGATGACATCATCAGCTGCATGTCTGCACACGCACAAATTAAAGCGCATTCACGTGATGAGTCATGCAAACTCTACAGATGCCTTCATGTGGAAATCAACAGAACCATTCCAAAGCCAAATCAGAAGACAGATCAATGTGATCACACAACAGCATGCTCCATGAACCTCACCACACACAAGCCCAGGGCATTATGGGATGGGATGTGATGTGCTGTGTGTTTACCGTAGATCACTGCGGGAGTGGGCGGGGCCTCTGAGTGGGAGGGGTTAGAGGAGTGAGGAAGAGGTGAGTTCATTTACAGACAATTACACACTTCTAGCTAAAGTAATTCTAAAATGCACTATTCTGTCGATGTTTATTTGCTTTTAATTATTTATTTTAATTTTTATTCATACATTTTTATAGTTTTTATATTTTAGTTATTGATTTCAATCAACTGCGTGTTATTTAAATCGTTGTTTTTATTATTTTATTCAATCAATTGTTATTTATTTAGATAGTTTAATCTTGTTTTTAGTTGGATTTTCTGTTAATATTTTAAAATATTGTTTTTTCTTTTTATTTATTGATTTTAAATCAACTGTTATTTATTTATCATTTATAACAAATATTTATTTATTTAAACAAATTTAGATTTTTTTATTTAAATTATTTTATTATTTATTTTACTTTTTATTTATCTCCTTGTTTTCTATTATGTTTTCCTCTATTTTTAAGTTTTTTTCTATTTGTATTTTAATTAATTTAGATGTACTTATTTAAATTATTTATTTAAATACATTTTTATTTATCTATTTAGTTAGCTTAATCTTATTATTATTATTATTATTATTATTGTTGTTATTATTATTATGTTAGTTGGCTTTTCTGTCAATAAATTCCCTCGTATCTGAATGAATCCAGAGAGACACTGGATCTAGTCACTTGGTTAGCACACAAACACTCACCGACCACCGTGAGCTGAGCGCTGGCCGAGTCCTGGTCCAGCGTGGTGTTCATGATACACGTGTACGTCCCTGCGTCGCTCTCTGTGATGTCTGTGATGGTCAGACTGTCCGAGTCCACTCTAAACCTGTTATCAGACACAAAACCCTCAGACCGGCTCCTCACAGTACATTAGCGCTGATGCTTCAGAGCTGCTTCATCAGCAGAGACTCTAAAGACTAAAAACATTCAAATCTGCACACTTCACCTGTCAGTGTTTCTCATCATTTCTACAACACCTGCTTAAACTGTCTAAAAGTGTTTGAAAGACAAAAATATGAAACATTTTGTTGCTCATTTCAGGGAAATACTACCAGATGGCTTTAACCCTTGTATTACTGTATGTTCCGGGTCAATTTGACTTGATATTTATGTTGTCAGAAATACTGGTTAGCCTTGTATGTTTTTCTTGAAATGTTGAAATGACTTTTTCACATTTTGACTCATAACACACCAGCAAAGTTTCGACACTCTGAAATGTTGTGGAATGAGTGTATGGAATGTATAATATGATTATAACCTGGATAGTTCATAGTTAAATGCAAAAAAAAAAAAAAAGTAAATACATTAATACATTGTAAATACATTTCTGCATTTGGCAGATGCCTTTATCCTTGAAACTAAACGTGCATATTTATTACCAGTTCATGCATTTTCAGTTTGCTGGAAATCAAACCCATAATCTTGCTGTTTCCACACCTGCTCTGTTTAAAATGTCTTACAAATATTAGAAAATGGTTTGAGTTATAATATTCACAGCTTATGAAAATGAAGTTTAAAAACTTTAATACATTTAAACAAATAAAATTAAAACTAAATAAAACGATGGAATAAAATAACTAAAAAAAGAATAATGTGTGAGAAGTATTCATGTTTTTACCACTTTTTGTTCATAGTGTAATTGTTGGTGGACTGCATTGATCAGTAATCTTCACCCGGAAAGTAATGACTGCACCTGGATTCTGAACCCAATGCAAGGGTTAAGGATGGTGAGGTGTGTTGAAGTGAGCTGAGAGGTGAAAACATCATCAGATTATGACATGATCAGACAGCGTGTGATTCTCAAACCTCTCATCGTCAGGCAGCTCTCTGTCGTCCTTCAGCCAGGTCATGGTGGGCACGAGGGACGGGTCGTGCTTGGCTTTACACTCGAACACCACATCCCGGTTCCTCTGGACCACCCGGTACTCCGGCGGCCTCAGGATCCTCGTGGGCTCTGAAGAGAGAGACGCTACGGATGAGCAAACCTCAGCACATTCTCATCCAGTCAAACGAGTGGATTGGACCATGATAACGTCACACAAGCAGCGTTCATCATGCGCTTCCATCTCTCATCAGGTCTGATGATCCACTGATGGATCATTTTCTAATGCTCTTAATATAGCACACTTCCTGTTGTGCTCTTCAGAGACGCACTTAAGTGCTGTTTGAAAAGTGAAAAACATGCAAGCTAAGGCCTGGAGCCTCTAAACACGATGCATGATGGGAAACTGGAGCCATTAAGACCAATATCCATATCTGTTCAATATAAAAGTGCAGCACGAGCACGCACTGAAACACTCTCACAACTCAGAATACTTTCTCCTGGTTACACAGAACTATTTAGACCAGAGGCTTTCAATCTTTAAGATGCCACAGACCCCCACATATAAGGCAGCTGCATATTTTCATGTATAAAAACTAAAATTATGCTGTGGAAAAAATTAATGTGTAAAACGTTATTTGGAAAATTTGTTATATTGTTATATTGTAAATTATTTTATATTGTTACATTATTTATTTATTTGTTTATTTTCATGTTACATCATTTTTTTATTTATATCATCATTAAAGATATCATCATCTTTAATCATTTATTGATTTATTTAAATCATCAATAATTATGTATTTATATAAATCAGTTTATTATTTATTTAAATAATATTTTATAATGTATTAAGTTAAAACATTGTTTTTAAAATATTTATTATTTAAATAATTATTTTATATTTGTTTTACTTATTTGGTTAGTTTAATCATATTTTATCATTTATTTATATAAATCACAGTTTTTTAATATTTATTTTAATCCATTTTTATGACTTATTTAAATCTGTTTTTAATATTTAGTTATTTATTTAAATTTATTTTTTTTATAATTTATTTAAATCAGTTTTATTTTTATTATTATTATTTTAGTTTTAGTTATTATTATATTATCAGTTTTTCTTCTTTTTTTATAGTTTGAAAAGGCCTGATCTAGAGGACTGAGCAGTGCTGAATCTCTCACCTTTGACCTCCAGGTAGACGTGGTTCTCCGAGATGCCGAGGTTATTCCTGGCCACGCAGGTGTATTTCCCGCTGTTTATGGGTTGAGACATGTGGATCTCCAGCGTTCCGTTCTCATGGAAGACATAAGCGTTTCCCTCCAACATGCTGGAGCGGCTGTCCTTAAACCTGGTGAACACAATCCCATCATGCACTGCGGTTTATATACTGTATGGACAGACTGATAACAACTGGCCTTAAATTTGCAGTACACAATTTCCACACCCAAAGTAAATCATGAGAGACGGCCCACAATGCACTGCAACTCTCACTGAAGTTCTCTAATGAAGGCCAATTAAAATGAAAAGCTCCAGTAAACAGTCTCACACACACACACACACACACACACACACACACACACCATGTGATGGTCGGGACGGGCGAGCCGAACGTCACACACTCCAGCAGCGCGGGTTTGTTCATAATGACCTGATAGATTATATTAGGCAGCGTCAGGACTCTGGGCGGCTCCG
>JAFVLL020001423.1:17500-31393 GCA_021397915.2 Tor tambroides
TGAGAGCAATTTTTGAAAAGCCTATCATTTTTGACCAGAAACACCCAATTAGAACAGCACAAGGGTTAACTGAATGCATAACTGTATATTACTATTATAACAGTTTCCATACACGCTCAGCTTTGACTGAAAACAGCTTCATGATCCAAACCTTTCTGTGAAGCTGCTTTGAATAAAAGTACAAATAAACATGAAATGAACTGAATTAAAATGAAGAGCACTAATCAAGGTTTAGAAGAACTAAATGGAAAGCAACACAGGAATAACAGAAATCAGGAAGATGAAGAGACAAACAGAGGTGATGATGAACAAACAGAGAGAGACAAACTTCCCAAAGTTTGATATAAGATCATTGAGTTTCTAAAGCAGAAGATTTGATCGATTAGAGATCTGAGATCGATTAGTCCAGGAAACCAGGGCTTTAATAAAAGACGGATTTGTGCGTGAATGAGGGAGTACGGGTGAGGTTAGAGTAAACCGGGTGTTGGTTAACCGGCAGGACGAGAGGTTGGTTAAAGGAGGGTCACTAGGGGGCGCCATCACTCACCACTAAACAAATCAGTGTCATTGAAATAATCTGCCACTGTGTCATTGAGTGAATCCACTGAAACACAACAAAACAACAACAGCACAAATCAAAGACATGCAGACAGAAGTGTCTCACAGCTCAAAGAGCTCTCTGTGTCTCAGTGCATTAGCGTGATGAATGGACGCTCGCTCGGGGGCTTTACTGACGCTCTATAGCGTTCATTCACAGCACTCACTGTCGAGCACGCGGACGCTGATGGGCTGCTTCTGCTGGATGGTCTGCGTGTGCGGGAAGCGGGCGTAGCAGATGTAGTCGCTCCTGGAGTCCTCCGGCTGGACGTTGGAGAAGTAGAGATCTCCGTTCAGAGCCTGAGACACGCGCCGGCTCTGCGGCAGACGCTGGAAATCTGCGCAGACACAGACAGATATGAGTGTGATCTGAACCGAGCGTCTTCTAAAACACATCACACACCTGATCCTGCTCTGTAGGGTTGTTCTGGTGCAGCTTTACAAAATCAACAAGCTGCATGCAGAGAAATAACAAACATTTTTAAAGCATCAACACTTACGGAGTGAGGAAGAAAAAATCAGAAAGTGGAACTGAAAAGAATAATACGGTTTATTTTGCCAACGTGCCTCAGCACACAGATTTTCATAAGGGCTAAAAGATTGCAAAAACAAGAAACTCGTTTAAATAGAAACAAGATTTTTTTTAATCAGGACTCTAAAGAATAACATTTTTCTTATCTGCTATTTTCTTAAATTTTGTACAAAAACACAGCCTTTGAGGTGTTTTTCATTGAGTTTATCAGCAAGTCTTTGTTGAGAACCGCCATACAATCCCATACGGAAATGTAATATATGTGCATATATGAAATACCCATATATGCAATACATGTTTTATATATGCCCTATTCATATATGAATCATATTAGAAAATGGGACAATTTCATATATTGACATATAAGTCTACCCCATACAAAAATATATGTTTATGTATGTATAATACATTTATTGCCATATATGGAATGTATATAATTATTAATATATGTGAGATATATGTCTTTTGTAATTATGTGTTATATACAAATTAGACATATATGGATAGCAAATTATTTACATATATGTGACGTGTCACTTATATATGACAATCTTTTAATTATGAAATATATGGTTTCATATATTTGATCTTTTAATATGTGATCTTTGATCTTTAAAATGGTCTTTTAATACAGGTTGTATGTATCTACAAAGTTGCAGTGCATTGCACATTTCATGCCTTAAGCCTAAAATGTTAAATGGTGCAATAAGCTACAAAAAGTAACATCTATTTAAACAGTCTTTATTTAAATAGAACAATCTTTAACAAATTAAACAGTCTTATTGAGCTGCACAATCAAAAATAAAAAACAATTACATATATAACTGATCAAAACACTGAACAGGCATAAGAAACAGAACATCAACCAATTGTAGTGGTTCAGCTAAACGTCTACAGTTTTGTATTCCCACAGCTTGGGTAGATTTTGGTTTATTGCCATCCCCAAGAGGCCCCCGGTGAAGAAATTTCTGGATCACTGCATCTGTAAGAAATTAGTAAAAGTTAGGTTTTTATAATATAATTACAATAAATTGATTTACTAGGCCCAGAATTACGTTTACACTTAAATGTATCATTAAAAATTAAATTGTCTGAGCCCTGTATGTATTTCAGGAAGTGCTCAACATTTAAAAGCAATTTTTTAACTTTGGTAGTGTTGGGTGGTACAGTAAACTAAACTTGAGTTTAGTCAATATGGTGTTAAAAATATACATTTAATCTGCTTAAGTCTTGCAATCCAATACTGTACCAAAGTTTAATTTTGCTTTTAAGGTAGAACCGTGCCTATGTCTTAAAGTTTTAACTACATATAAGATGACAAATACACTACTGACAAAAAGTTAGGGATATTTGACTTTCAGCTGAAATTTATGAAAAATGTAAAAAGTTCACGCTACAGTGATATTATATAAAAGTAGGGTATTTAGTAAGCATGCAGTGGTAATTTCTTCATCTCAAAGAATTTATTGAAACAAAAGCTAACAACAGGGGTGGGTATACCACAACAAAAAATGTGGCATGAGGCATGGCATCCCACTCTTCTTGAAGGGCTGCCCTCAGGTCACTGAGGTTCTGGGGTGCAGGGTTACGACCCTCTGCACAACGACTCAGCTGATCCCATAGGTTTTCTATGGGATTCAGGTGTGGAAAACGTGCAGGCCACTCCATTTGAGGTACCCCAGCCTCCAGCAGCCGTTCCCTGATGATGTGAACTCAATGAGCTGGGGCATTGTCGTCCATGAAGATGAAATCAGGCCTGTGTTGCTCATGCAGAGGCACAATGACTGGATTAATGATGTTATTCAGGTAGTATTGGCTTGTCACAGTACCATTCGCAAGGTGTAGGCCAGTTCTGTATTGACTAGATGCACCTGCCCAGACTGTAATGGCCAAAGAGACTTGTATGGTCCAGGGAGCATTTGCGCTGGATGAGGAACCAGTGTTGTTCTCTGATGAAAGTGGATTCACATTGAGCAGAAATGATGGCCACCAATGCTGTTGGAGACATCAAGGAGAATGCTATGCATCAGCCACTGTTGTCACCAAATAAGCCTTTGAAGGTGGTGGTGTTAGGGTTAGTGCGGAGCACTTTCTCCAGACCTGAATCCCATAGAAAACCTATGGGATCAGCTGAGTCGTCGTGCAGAGGGTCGAAACCCAACACCCCAGAACCTCAGTGACCTGAGGGCAGCCCTTCAAGAAGAGTAGGATGCCATGCTTCAGCAGACAATAAGTCGACTTGTGAACAGCATGAGACGTCGTTGTCAAACTGTTATTGATGCTCAAGGACACATGACAAGATATTGAGACACTGACATTTTTGTTGTGGTATAGCCACCACTGTTTGTTTGAGATGAAGACATTACCACTGCATGCTTTAAATGCCCTACTTTCATGATATAATCTCACTGTAGCGTGAACTTTTTACATTTTCCATTAATAACTTTTTGTGAGTAGTGAGTATTAAAAAACAGTTGGTAAGGTTATTTAAAAGACTGTAGAATACTAATTATGTAATAATTATAAGTTGTAGTTGTAAAATATTCCCAGATACCACTTGATCTGAGCTCCACCTTCTTAAGGACAAGGCAGAACAACAACAAAGCACAGCCTACATGCCCATGCAAATAATATGCCTCTACAGACATGAAGAATTATACTACAGTAACCCAAGTGTTCAATGACAGAGTTCACAACTAAGGTTACAATTTAATTTGCTATTTAGCGTCAATTAAATAAATAGCTCAGATTTATAATATCTAATGGGGGCATTGTTTTGGCCTGGAGAAAAAAAAATTAAAAGGGCATTTGATTTGATTACATGTATATTGCAGATGCTAGTTTTGCTTTCAATAAAATGTAACCTTTTCTGGGTAGATGCTCCATCATTCAGATCACTGCCATCCACAATCTGCAGGTTCAGCCTCCATTTCTATTTTCTGGACTCATTACCTCTTCAAGGGACACAAACAGGAAAAGCACAATTATCAGCAAAGATATGAACAAAATTGACTACCATAGGTTAACCATATTTTCAAAACCCCAAAGTCACCCCTAAAATCTTTTAGTGTGCTGTACCTTTATGTAATATGCACATGTATGTGCTTTTGCACCCACCATAGACATGTCAATGTACTTGGTGCAATATAACCAAGTACAGTACTGTATGAATTCAAGGTGCTTGTATTTGAGTAATTCCATTTTGTGCAGCTTTATAGTTATAGTCTAGACTAGACTACATCTCAGAGATAAACATTATAATTTTGCTCCATTACTTTTGTCAGAGAGCTTTAATTAATTTTCAAATGTTGCATTGCTTATCCAGTTTACAGTATCTCTATACAGATTAAGCTAACCAATAGTAAATGGTTAAAATTAACTTTTTACGCGAGCAAATTAACACATGAATGCAGCTGTAATTATAACAAACACTGACAGGGAATATTTGAAACAGATCTGTATAGGGACAGAGGCTCTTGCAGTCCAAAACAATCATATAACACTTTGTTTCTATGTAATATTAGCATATGAATTTTAATAAAACGTTGAGTGCGTTAAATTAGTGTAAGTTAAATTACCTGCACCGCTGCAGCTCATTCAAGGGTGTTTCATCCAGTGCTCCACTCAGTGATGTTGGTCTGTCTTCGTGCCCGTCTATAAAATCATTGTCGTTTAAACTTTATGTGAAGGTGCTGGCACATTTGTTATCCTTCCACTTGCTAAGAAAAACATCTTAACGCAGATTACTGTTTGTTTAGCTGCAGCCATTGCTCAGACTCTGCCGTTGGCGCGGTTGTGTTTGAATTTTGACGCATGCGCAGAAGCAGTATTGTGAGGTTCACGCACAATCGCGCTGATTCGCGCTCGCGCATGTAGTGTAATGAATTGTGTTTTAGTACTATCACGATAATGGCAATGATGAGAGCGCATATGGACAAACAGTTAAATTAAGTGCCCCCCCCATAATTCTATAATACATTCCTTTTTCTACAAGTACCTCATCCAATCATTGACATTTAGGCTTATTGGCATTTTTTGAACGTTACACATTCATCTCTACTTTTTCCCCAGAAAACTGAATTGAAACAATGAATAAAGTTAAGCAAAAAGTAATTTTGTTATATGATTTACAATGAGCAGTATATTTTAGGCATATATGGCTAATAAACTTGCATATATAAATTCAATTTATATTGTTAACAAATGGTCAAAACATATAGTACCATATAAAATTTTGATATATATTGTTAACATATATGGTCAAATCATATAATACAATATACCATTTTTATATATATTGTTAACATATGGTCACAACATGCAATACCATATAAAAATTATATACATACTTTAAATATGTTTATATACAAATTTTACTATGGTAATTTCATATATGTTATAAACATATACATACATATATCCAGAAGATGGATATATGTGATAATAATATATTGCCTTATATGTAACATATATGACAACATCACTACTGATATAGGGACATATATGTCATATATTACATTTCCGTATGGGATCATAGTCATTTTCTTCTTAAAAATGTTTTTAAATATTCTTAAGAAAATATTGGAGAACTTCTTAAGACTTTTTTCAACAATTGCACTTCTTAAGAACTTCTTGGAATTTATCTTAAGTAGCAAATACTGAAGAAGTCGGTAAGATAAGAAATCCTTTAATCCCTAAGCTCAAAAAACTAAATTCAACAAAGAGAGGAGATCACACATACTGGTAGAAAACCTCTCACAAAAAACACTTTATTAAGAGGCCAAGAAGTTGCAAAAAAAAGTCCTCAGTGCAAAGTACAAATGTTTTTGATTCACATTGTCATAACAGACAATAGCAAACCTGATTCTATATATATAGAAATATTTTTACCGTAATGCATCTAATAAAGTTAACTTAAAACACAGATGCATCAATAGCATAAAAAGTGTGTACACTAACATTCATGAATAATACAAATGTTATGCAAAAATATAAACAAAATTATTATATTTCACAAAAAAAGGTTGTACAAAATTCACATCCTTGATGATTATGTTTCTTTAGAGGAATGTTTTTGACAATATTTTTGATAGATATTTTTGGTATAATGTTTTTTTTTTACAATAGTTTTGTATAATTTTTGTATAGTATACTTATGAAGTGTACACACTTAAGTTTTTTATGCTATTGATGTATGTATAAATGGATAAATGTGACCCTGGAGCACAAAAACAGTCATAAGTAGCACAGGTATATTTAGAAAAATACACTGCATGGGTCAAAAGTATTGATTTTTCTTTTATGCCAAAAATCATTAGGACATTAAGATCATGTTCCATGAAGATATTTTGTAAATTTCCTACTGTAAATATATCAAAACTTCATTTCTGATTAGTAATATGCATTGCTAAGAACTTCATTTGAACAACTTTAAAGGTGATTTTCTCAATATTTTGATTTTTTTGCACCCTCAGATTCCAGATTTTCAAATATTGTCCGATCCTAACAAACCATACATCAATGGAAAGATTATTTATTCAGCTTCAGATGATGTAGAAATCTCAATTTCAAAAAATTGAACCTTAAGACTGGTTTTGTGCTCCAGGGTCACAAATGATGTATGAATTTCTCTTGAGAAGTTTCTTAAGGTGAATCCAGCAGGTTTCTGCTGATACAAAAGTCTGTAATATTACAGAGTTTCATTATTGTTATGAAAGCCCAGTTAAGTGAAAATAGCGTCAGATCTCTTCTTCCGTATTGTGGCGTACATCTGAGTGTACGCCACAAGGGTGGGTCTTGGTTCTGTTAATCAGTTACTGATTGGATGTTGAGATGTGGGCGTGGCACTTTAGCTGGGGCGGGGCTTAGGAGCACTAAATGATTGGAGAAGACCAGCATAGATCACCAGAGGGAGACTGACACTGAAGATCCAGTTTAATTCAACATTACAAGATCAAAACATTTATATATGCTCACTAACATGCAGAAAATAGGGAGAACTTTCATTTGACTTACTGTTGTCCATCCAGAATATGATGGGCGGCGGGAGGCCGGCGGGGGGGCGGCAGTGCAGAATTAAAGACTGTCCCTTCTCTGCAATCATTGGACTGATTCTCTCTTTCGACCACAGAGGAGATCCTGCAGAAACAGGAATCATCACTTGACTTGAAGTGATTAAAGGGACAGTTCACCCAAAAATGAACATTCGCTGTTAATTTACTCACTCTCAGGCCATTCAGAATGAAGGTGACTTTTTTCTTCAGTAGAACAGTAAAGAAGATTTTTAGCTGAAACCGTGGTCTTTGATTCATAATATACAAGTCAACAGCTATCAAAAATAAACATATCAGGCAACACAAAATGAATACATGTGGCTCCTGATGATCTACTGAGGTCTTACGAAGTGAAACAATTGGTCTGTACAAGAAACTGAACATTATTTACAGCATTATTACAAAAGTGAGTTTTGAAGATCGGACGGTTCAGTCTGATTTGATGAACTGGTTAAACTAGTTCACCAACAAGAACTGATTCAAAAGAATGATTCGTTGGTGAACCAGACATCACTCCGGATCATTTGTCTGAGGCTCTGGATTACAGTAATAATGTTGTAAATAATGTTCAGTTTCTTGCACAAACGTATCGCTTCGCTTCATAAGACCTCAATATATCATAAGGAGCCATGGGGATTAATTCTGTGTTGCCTGATATGCTTTTTTTTACTCTCAAAGTGCCAGTACCTATTGACTTGCATTAAATGAATCGCCAAAGACCAAGATTTCAGCTAAAAATCATCTTTATGGTTTCTCCTGAAGAAAAAAAAGCAAGCTACAACTCGGATGGCTTGAGAGTGAGTTAAGTTACCAGAAAATATTCATTTTTGGGTGAGCTATCCCTTTAAACTCAGGTTTTTGAACCAAGTGGTGAGTGGAAAGTGTTGAGGAGAGAGATCTAAACACTATGAGGATCCGTCTGCAGGATTGAGCCGTCGCATGCATCACAGTCAAACGTTGAGATTTACCTCCGAATATCAGATCTCTGAGGATGCTGAGAACGTCTTACGACACAGAACAGTGAGAGATAAGATGGTTAGACAGAGGCAGATGAGACAGTGGAAGCTGTGATGTGACTGAGGTGACGTACTGGACTGGCGGATGAAGATGCTGTTGGAGACGGCGGTGCCCAGCTCGTTGTGAGCGGAGCACTGATAGACGCCCTCGTACGCCTCGGCCCTCTCTCCTCCGCTGATGTCCATCACCAGCGTCCCTGAGCGGGGCTTCATCAGGACTTTAGGGTCCTTTTCAACGTCAAAATGCGTCCCATTCCTGGTCCATGAGAAGCTGAGGGTGAGGAGAACGGCAAAGCGTGAGTTCATTCTGTCAGCTATCTGTATCAAATGTCAAATACTTAGTCAACCTTATCATGTTTTTTTAGTCTTGTTTTAGTCAATAAAATTTTAAATATTATATTTATATGTAGATATTATATTTTATCATCATAAATTGACTGATTTTTAGTCACATTTAGTCATGCTGCATGATGGTTAAACTGATAATGATGATTATATTTGTGATCTACATTGTTGTCATTTCATCAGGATTATGGAGAGTGTGAACTCACATGCATTGTCTAGTTTACTGAGTTATTATATTTATCATATAAATTACCATAATTTACATAACAACAAACAGTAAAACAAGAAGCTTATAAAACAAAAACTAATAATACCTAATGATTCCTAATGAAAAGTCCATCTGGAAAGCTTAAAAAGTCTTTAATGTGGTTTTTTGTTGATGGGCATAAAGAGAGATTTTGGTAAATTTCATATTTTTAAAAATTACATTTCAGTGTCCTCTTTTTCCAGCAACACTATTTCATGTTAAAGGCATAGTTCACCCAAAAATTTAATTCTGTCCTCATTTACTCACGCTCATGTTGTTTCAAAACTGTATGAGTTTCTTCTGTTGAACACAAAAGAATGTTGACGGCAGCCATTGACTTCAATAGTAATTTTTTTCCATACTATGAAAGTCAATGGCTACCGTCAGCTGTTTGGTTGCCATTACTCTTTAAAATAACTTGTTTTTGTGTTCAACAGAAGAAAGAAACTCATACAGGTTTGGAACGACATGAGCATGAGTAAATGAGGACAGAATGTAATTTTTTGGGTGAACTATCCCTTTAATAATAGTAAACACAGTAGTGTTTACCTTCATCTCGTCTTAGTCGTGGAAACAACGTTTGATCATAGTATTACGAGTGGAATCATTAATGACGAGCTCAGCAGGTTTCTCACCTGGGATGCGGTTTGCCTTTGGCCTCGCAGTGGATGACGATGTTCTCGCGCGGATCTACGATGTAGTCCTTCGGTGACTGATGGGTGATCGTGGGAGGCTGCGGCACTGAGGGTCACATGACACGGGGGAGATCAGTTACAGCCAATCAGAGGCACACACTCACTCACACACACACACACACACACACGCAGGATCCTTCGACATGCAAAACATGATAACACCGCACATCAATCTACTGCAGCACATGCACTCAAACGCTCTTTTATTTCTAGAAATCAATGCTGTGCATTAATGAGTCTCTACTAAAGAACTGAAGCAGCAGTCGTGCCGTACGAACAGCATGCAAACACTGCAATAAAACCATGTCATATGCAAACTAATGACAATAACAAGCTCAGTTCACAGCAAACATCCTTCAGGACAGCAGGTGATGAACTTACACTCTTCCAGGAGTTTAGCTGAAGAAGCAAGAGAATCACACAGACAGACTTTCAGTACATCAGCATCATCACATCTCATACTGACTGTGTTCTGTGCGGAATATTAACTCTACCTGCTGTTTATCTGGGAAAATATCATTCCCAGTGTGCGCAGACTTGGTTTTTAGCTATTTCATGATTTATGAAAAATATTACAGAATACAGAATTATAGAATTACAGAATAAAGAAACTGATGATCAAACAAATGGACATTTTATTGCAGGATGTGTTATTACCTTTAAATGAAACAGTGTCTCTACACTCTAAAAAATGCTGGGTTAAATACAACCCAGTGCTGGGTAAATATTGGACAGAACACATGCTGGGTTGGTTTCAACCAACAGTTGGGTTAAATGTTTAACCCAACCACTGGGTCTAAACAACACAATCGCTGGGTTCATCCATATTTTACCCAGCGCTGGGTTGTATTTAACCCAGCATTGTTTAGAGTGTATTTCTCTCTCACTCACACGAGTGAAGAGTACATGATGAAGATGAGGAGTGAGCACAGATATATGAACTTATCACTCAGTTGCATCGATCGACCACTGAAATTTAAAAATTTAACCCAACTGGTTGCATTGTTATAGAATTAACTCAATAAATGTTAAGAAAAACAACAAGTGATCCAGTATGTTTAAATCAGATGTTGGGTGCAGTAAACAACCCAACAGTTTTTGGAGTGTAGGAAAATATAACTTCATTAATTTGTGTTTCCTGCTAGCTGAATTTGACATACATAATCAAACATTTACTGACTCTAAACCTCTCTTTTCTTTATTCAGAGCTGATCTAGAGAAGTAAATGGAAACTATAAAGTTCTGTTAATCCTAAAGCAGTGAAAACTGCATCTCTATCCTCTTAAGGTGTAAATTCTGTATCTGTGTACACTTTCTCTTTGTTTTTTCTGTGTTTTGTTTTTAGAGCTGTACTGCCTCAACAGTTTGATGTGTTTTTACAAGGTGAAAAAAAAAAGATTCACAATATGCACTTCAAATCCTGATCTTAAAAGATTCACGAACCTGCTCCAAAATCCTGATCTGAATCAAATGATTCATGAACTCGTTTAGTTCCAATCTGAATCAAAAGATTTGTGAGCTCACATTCTAAAGATCTAAATCAAATGATTCATGATACACAGTTCTGATCTGAATCAAATGATTCACAGTCCTGCTGAGTTCCTATCTAAACCAAATGATTCACAATACATGCTCTGATATTCCAATCTAAATCAAATGATTCGCGAACCCACTCCGAAGTCCTGATCTAAATCAAGTGATTTGCAGTTTGTGCTCTGAAGTTCCGATATGAAGCAAATGAATTGTGAACCGTTTGGAGCTCTTCGATACAATGAATCTTTGTGACACAATGGTTTAACTGATTAGTTTCGAAAAGCTCTGTTTCAACCACTATACCTGCTTTTTTAAATCATTACAAGCAATGCCAAAATTCAAAACTGAACGGCTCTTTTGAAATGGTTTTTGCAAGTGAACCGCTTGAATGGAATGATCGAAGTCATGCGTTTGAGTTTGAATCAGAGCGGTTCCAGTGTAAATGACTCAATTGAATCAGTTGTCTGTTCCTCCACTTTTCACTAATTCAGTCATGTTTACTCGACACTGTCAGTACTACTACTGACTTAAGCTCGCTAGTTTTATGACATTAACTGAAATAAGTGAAAAAAGCATGATGTTTACAAATATGTCCTTTCCAAAGATAACATATTCAGCTGAGGTAACTGGTTTACTGCTAACTAGTGAAACACTCCATTAATATGACAAGATGCTCCTCAAAATACGTTTGATGATTTGCAAGTCATGTTTGGGCGAATGCTTCCTTTAATGCCTATAATGTCTTACATGTCTTATATATATTGATTCACCCTGAAGATACACCTTTCTGTATCTTTTTCACCTTTTATTTATGGACAGGGGCACCTTAAGATAACCAGAGTCCCCTGGGCTACAGCATTACATAGCTGTAGCCGCCCCCCCCCCCCCCCAAGAAAACCTCTTTGTATCTTTTTTAAGCTTCCTGACAATTATTTATGTCAAATTTCATTTTTTTGTCTTGTTAATATGCCAGTTAACATTCACAGCACTGTTCTGCAAATTCACTCTTTGCCACAAGGTGGCGCTTGTGGAACAGCAGAATTATATAACCATTACATAAACACTACATTATTACAGGCTTTATACATGCTTTATACGGAGGTAATATGAAAGGAAAATGCCATCAAAACTTTCCTGGCTGAAATGTGAGTTTACAGGGATGATTCACTATATAGGCTAACACATTCAGGCTGAAAATGAGTGTGTGAGTTTGTTTACAGAATGCTGTTGTCACTGCTTCAAACTCCCATATAAATAATTATTCGAAAATCATAATTTCCCTGCAGCCAGTGGGCCCCTTTTCCAGTGTAGGCCCTTGAAGCTTGTGTGTTAATGCGCCCCTGGATAAGTCCTGAGTATCTCCTCACCCTAGATCCGCCCTGAGTGTATTATATATGTGCTGTTTGTGTGTGTGGATACGTACGGTCCAGAGGAACCTCCAGCGCCGTGATCATGTGACCCAGGAAGAGCAGCAGCAGGGCCAATGGGCCGTTCCTCTGCCTGTCCATCGTGGCCTCGTGACCAATGAGCTGCGTCTGGAGTGAGTTTAGCCCCGCCCTCAAGCGCGATCAGGACAGCAGTGGCTCACAGACACACAACACTGAAACACACACACACACACAGTTAGATTCATTTCATTCACATACACAAACACTAGTAGTGTTTTTTATATAAATATATTCTAATCAGTATTTTATATCATTATCTATAAAACTATGATTGTGTGTCAATGATACTAAAATAACACTGGCTCCAGATCAGTGGCTCTGAAGGTTGGGTTATTAACAGAATATGAGTCACTGATATAACATTTGCTTTCAGAGATCAATACACAGTCACACACGAGTCTGATCGATATGAACACACCGAGCTCTGGAGCACAAACTCAACCACAAATATCCAATCTTCAAATGAAAACACTGATGATGCCTCAAAGAAATTTAGAATACAACTGAATCAGTCAGATGAGTCAAATGTTTGAACATGTCTGTGATGGCCAAACATGCTAAAACATTCAAAACAAAACACAAATGTGACCCTGGAGCACAAAAGCAGTCTGAAGTCGCTGGGGTATATTTGTAGCAATATCCAACAATACATTGTATGGGTCAAAATTATCCATTTTTCTTTTATGACAAAAATCATTAGGATATTAAGATCATCTTCCATGAAGATATTTTGTAAATTTCCTACCGTAAATATATCAAAACTTAATTTTAGTAATATGCATTGCTAAGGACTTCATTTGAACAACTTTAAAGATGATTTTCTCAATATTTAGATTTTTTTGCACCCTCAGATTCCAGATTTTCAAATATTGTCCTATCCTAACAAACCATACATCAATGGAAAGAATATTTATTCAGCTTTCAAATGATGTATAAATTTCAATTCTGAAAAATTGACACTTAAGACTGGTTTTGTGCTCCAGGGTCACTTTTACAAACACTGACAATGCCTCAAAACACTGGATATTTTGAATACAAATGAATCAGTTGTCTGTGATGGCCGGTTCTGCTCAGTTATGTTCATCAGCTCCACACGTCTGAAACAGCACAGCAGATCCATCATAACGCTGAGCTGTAAATGTGTTCATAATTACAGCTCATATTAGTACAGGCGCTCGTAATCACTGCCATACCGAACCAAACGAACACTGAGCGCATGTGTGTTAAACTAGCACTGTTTCCCACACGATCACAAGAATGATGTTCTCAAACACACAGACCTTCAACAACCAGAACAGACACACCAGACATGACCTGTGGGAAATACTAGCAAAACGTGTGTGTGTGTGTGTGTGTGTGTGTGTGTGTGTGTGTGTGTGTGTGTGTGTGTGTGTGTGTGTGTGTGTGTGTGTGTGTGTGTGTGTGTG
>JAFVLL020001426.1:0-12155 GCA_021397915.2 Tor tambroides
ACCAGCAGGAACCAGGTGCTAGTTCAGAGCCAGTGCTATTGCCGGTTCTTAGTTGGTTCAACTGGCGAGCCCTTTAAGAACCGGTTGCTTTTCCATAGACTAGAGAGCCAATACAGAGCCAGGTCTTACATCACTGAATACATTTCATGTTTCGGATCACTACCATGACACCGCCAAACACAACAGACTTGTTCGAGGTGCATCGGCGCCACGCAGACCGATCAATCGATCGCCACACAACACACTAAAGCACAGCAAGAGCAATCCAAAAGCATAAAGAGCCGTCTGCTTTCCAGTCGCTCCCGCAGCACCCCGACACCTCGCACCGAACGGTCAGCACAGCGCCGATCCATCCCGAACAAGCCTAAACAATCTATCAACAATGGTGGACGTTGCGTTGCTATTGATGTTCATGGCTTTGCGAACTTACATCGGCATCCAAACGAATCCAACGTATTCGTGTTTAGCTGCTATTTCAAATATGGCGGTCAAAAGTTTCTGTCGTCTTGTTGGTCACGGTAACCCCGCCCCCAGCCCCTGACGCAAGCGGTTCTTCATTCTAGCTCAGCAATGTTTTGGTGCTACTTACGAACCGCTTTTCCTGGTTCGGAGCTGGTGCTTTGGGTTTCGAAAGACAATGAAACCGGTTTGAAACTAGGCTCTGGCTCCGAACCAGCACTGGAACTGCCTTGGTGGAAAAGGGGTATCAGGCTGCATTCAATTAAAACTCATGCAAATCAACTCACAGACACACTGTGTTTGTATAAAAACCAAGAAAATAAAGAAACTTTACTTTTCATACAGTGGATAACAATTGACAAATAACAAACAATTTAGTTTAGTTGGGTCCCTAAAGAACACTACCAGTCAAAAGTTTTTGAACAGTAAGGTCTGTTTTTTTGTTTTTGTTTGTTTGTTTGTTTGTTTTTTAAGTTTTTAAAGAAGTCTCTTCTGCTCAACAAATATTTCAAAATATTTAAATATTTTTATATATTTTTAAATATATATTTAAAAATATTTGAAAAAAATGTTACTATATTTGTTGTACTTAGGATCAAATAAATGCAGGCTTGGTGAGCAGAAGAGACTTCTTTAAAAAAAAACAAAAAAACATCACAAATCTTACTGTTCAGAAACTTTTATGTTCACCTGTTGGAGCTGAATTAGGGGAAAATTTCTAATTCATTTTTATTTCAACTGCAATTAACCAATTAAAATTCTGGTACATTCATTATTCATGCAATAGTCAAGTGTTCACGTACCTGAATAATACCTGCATGCATTGCACAATAATGAAAAGTACACACATAAGGGCCTCCATACAGAGTCTGATGTGGCAGGTGGAACTAGAACTCACTTCATGAACTGCCCTGAAACACAAATGAAAAACGATTATCATGAATATAAATATAGCTTCACAATGCTCATTTTGGCTTCTGTCAGACTGATATTTAGTCTTTACTGAATTGTTTCAGTGTGCTTTTTAAAATTATTTTTAAATTGTAAACACCTCTCACAGGCTCGCATAAGTGTCCGGGATCCACGGCAAAGCCTATTTTACCAAAGTAGCCTATTCTAGTCTTTGATTTTGCTACAAGAACAAACACTTCACACCAGATAAAGTTTTTAAAATATTGAATATATTATTGTAAAGTTATGTGTTATAGTGACCAATTTAAACAACTGAAAGGGATAAACATAAATTTACCTCAGACTGTATCTTAAAACACCTCCCGCGCAAATACACCAACAGGGATAACGTTAGCCTATGTAAAATAACAAATACTTTGAAAACTTATTAACACAGAACAATATAAATTTAGTGTGAAATTTAACATTACATGGACAAAACGATGAATAAAAGTACATTTATAATGCTTACCTTTGGCTTAGCACCCATCCGTCCGTCTGTCAGATGACCGTTACTTCGTCATGTTAGTGAAGGCCGCAGTGGGTCCTATCCTCTGTAGGTTTTATAAAGTGTCCTCAACGCAGAATAAAGTCAATTACATACAGAATCTATCGAGGTGGTATTATCTTCAGTCTTTAGTAATATACAGAATTAATATCTTCAGTCTTCGCGGTTGCTTGCACCATCACGTTTAACTTAACTTAGCTACGTCCCTTCAGAATGAGATGTTAATTTCACGGCTAATTTACAAGGGTTTATTTTGCTTCAATTACCACCTGACAACACTTTAAACATTACTATTACAGTGTTTTGCTTACATATTTGTAGACTGTGGAAGTAAATAACTTACAGCCGTTTGACAATATAAAAAAGCACGCAAAAGTATTTTGAAAATGCCCACCACAAAAGCCTGCTGATTTTAAGTTTGAAAATGATGAAAATTCATATTAAAAAGTAGTAAATATTAGCATTTTATTTTCAAGTTTACTATATAATAATTGTATTTGTATTTAATACTTTTTATTTTACAATATTTAAAATTATGTATAATAATATTATCACACTTTATTTTATTTTATTAAAAAAAACTAAGTAAATAAAGTGCAATAATATTATCTCTTATTTTATATATATATATATATATATATATATATATATATATAAAACAAATTAAGTTTACTGAACTTAATTGCAATGCTTTAAGTAACAGAAAGTAATAAAAACTTGATCAAACTGAGTAATGTCAACAGAGCAGAAACAAATAAGATGAACGTAATTTTACTGCATTTTACTAAGTTAACTGTGCATTATCTTTTACAGTGTAGCATTAAGTAAAAGTAGGCTATAGGTCTGAATTCAAAATAATTCAGTTCTATCAGTTATTCACAGATCACAACTAAATGTGAGCAAACTGAATGTTGAGTAATTAAGCAAACTGTAAGTTGAATGATTAACTTCACATCATTTGTCACAGGCCTGCTTTCCACTCACGTCTATTCCCAGTAGGCACAGGACGTCAATATAACGTTAGGTTGATGTTGGACATGATGTCAGACAGGCATTGCATTTTGGTTGAAAATGAAAATCGTGTTGACGCCAGTATTTGACACCAATCTGATGTTGACCTAACGTTGGATTTTGGTTACACTCTGAAAACACGCTGACACTTCATTTTCATCAGGACCTTAGAAGTGAGCTCTGCCTTTGTGACTGAGGTTGTTGTGTGTCGCACTGTGCTTCACAATCATGCTCTTCTCATTGGGGACATCGTTAAGCCAGAGGATGAGGAAGAAGACCATGATGACACCCCCTGAACCCCACAACCTTGAAGCAAGAGTAGGAGAACATGTGTGGGATAATCTGGCTGTCGCTGTCTTAGCACAACTATACCTGTAAACAGGTTAAAACGTCTCACAATTCATGTTGTAAGCATTCCATTTCTTGCCAAATTTAATTTCATATGTTTAGAATTACATGCTAACTTTTGTTGCAGATTCATTACTTTTGTTGTGTAGTGCATTAAACCACTGAACTGGTAAGCAGAAGGTTACTGGTTCGATCTCTGCAGCCGTCACAGTCACCAGTATGTCCTTGAGCAAGGCTCTTTACTCCAGGTTGCTGCAGGGGGATTGGGGGTCTCTGTAATAAGAGCACTGCAAGTTGCTTTGGATAAAAGCATCTGCCAAATGCATAAACTTAAATAAATGTAAATGTGATTTTTCTAAATCCTCTTTTGTAAGTGTTGTAAGTTTTGTAAGTTATGTGTTAACTCACTTTTTAACCAACATAAATGTTCCTCAGTTTGAAAGTGAAAGTGAAGTGTGTGGCCAAGTATGGTGACCCATACTTGGAATTTTTGAATTTGTCCTCTTTTATTCTATATGAATAAAACACGCCGTCAAATTTTAATTGAATGGATTATTGTTGCCGCTTTCCTCACACACCAGTGCATTTAACAAACTCACAAACATCAGTGCGTATTTATTAACAAATGTCTTTTTTTTTTCTTTTTTGCTAATAATTAATTTAAATGTCTAAAACCAAATTGTATGTAAAACACTGAATCGTTGTGATATAGGCTACAAGCACTGAGCGCATCTATTTCTGGCTCAGCGCCAGACAAAGTGCGAATAAAGCACGTCCGAATTTGTGAATGTTTCAAATACACCGGTGATCCTCCGCATCAAATGGTTAAAATCGTCGCGTTGCTGGTGCTTGGAGGCAGGCAGTGCTTAATTTGTAAATTGCGAAGTCAAGTCCTGGAAAAAAAAAGAGGGGTGACTGATCAAGTGATCAGAGGAGAGAGAGGTAACGGAGCATTCACTTGGTGGACCAACTTAAGTGATTACAAGCTTGCATCAGTTGCTTTTATAGTGTGCACATTTAGGCTACTCTTAAAAAAAATCATGGTTATTTTATTTCAACATTTATTTCAACATAGTTTAGTGTTTGGGTAGTTTTTGTGTAACCCAGCTCCTGACAGTACATTCGCAATAGTCGCGTTTGTAATAAGCGCGGATCATTGCAGGGCAGGCTTCAGAACGTCATAGAGACCCAACACACACACACCCTTGACGCCAGGCCTGCTACTGTGTAGCGTTTTTTCACCTTCAACAATTCAACACATTACTCTAATAAAGTCCTTGGGGAATACATTCACAGCCCTCGAGACTTTTGTTCAGGACTGTTCATGTCCTTTCTTTGAAATTATTTGACTTGTCACTGACGTGTGTTGCACAGCCCAGCTCAAACACATCAGCACTTCATAGGAGTAGACACACTGGAGCAACTTTTCTCAACGGCGTCCACGTCCACCTCCAAGAACGTTAAATATATAAACTGGCCATAGAAGAGCAAAAGAAGAAAAAAATGGAAAACGGATTGTAAACTCGCGCAGGATATTTTGGTGAAATGCATGAGCTCGGACCAGTCAATGCTGAAAATCTTCACGGATTATGAACACTGTGTTTTGATGCATGCTTCTCAGTTCTGTCGGAATGTTTTCAAAAGGTACTGTAAACCTTTCTTTCTTATCTTTTGTCTGACATTTTCTTTTTAGCCTGAATGTCCTGTTGTCCTTTTAGCTATATCATCACGTTGCGTTTGCCTAAATATAGCCTACTTTCAGTTTCATTATTTGTAGTTTATTTGTTTATTGTTTTAAAATCAATTCTTTAATTAATAACCAGATACGGAATTAAAAGCTAAATAAACAAACAAACAAAAAAAATGGTGGCAGTAACTTAATTTCTTATAAAAAAAAAAAAAAACCGCTCAGAACTGCAGGAAGTGCATGTACCGTTAAGTGCGTGCGTTCGTGTGGGACTTTAGGCTACAGCTGAACGCGGAAGTCTCGCCTGACTGAAACGGTGCTTTACATTTACGGTCTCTGGTGTTTCTAGTCACATTTACATACGTCCCGAGCCGATGATATAACGTGAAACCTATGGAAATTGTTTAAAAAAGCACATGGCATGGTATGGCGTCGCTAAATACTATATTAATTTATAGTAGGTTATTGAACCATATAGTAAAGTGTATTATACTGTATACTGTATGCTATATTATAGTATTTACAACACTTTGTTAATGGATGCTACAGCATACTGTAGTATTAACTATAGTGAACTGATAAACTGTAATAAATACTACAGTATACTTTAGTTTTTACTACAGTAAACTGTAGTGTATTGTAGTATACCCTACAGTTGTAGAAAACGTAGTACAGTATTGGGTAAAGTAATTTGTTTATATTACTATAGTTGGTATATTACCACAGCAACTATATAATTGCCACAACAAATTAATTCAAGTACTTTACTATAGTATGGTTCAAAAACACTAGTATTTACTATAAATTACTATAGTATTTTTTCATGTGGGTGGGGCACGTGCCCCAGTAAAATCTCAAGTTTGGGTTACAATTTACTTTATTTGTCAATGTAGTAATTTAGATTAATAATCCCGGAATAAAGAAATGAATCTATATGCAACAACCGAATCAACGCTTGTAAAGGCAACGCAGTTTAACCGAAAACAAACTGACGCATGTCCCAAACTGAAACTGAAATTAATATTTATGTATATGCAAAAGATTTGTTCTGATTAGAATTAGAAAATCTGAGCATATCACACCAGTCCTCAGGTCTCTACACTGGCTTCCAGTTACATTTAGGATTGATTTTAAAGTAGTAGTATTTGTTTATAAATCACTCAATGGCTTACATTGCAGATGTGCTCACTGAATATAAACCTAACGGATCATTAGGAACACATCAGTTTGAAACACCAAGGGTTCACTCAAAACAAGAGGAGTCTGCTTTTAGCTATTATACCACACATAGCTGAATGAGCACTGCTACGACTGATTCCACTGTATGTCTCTATACATTTACTATCCCTAGTGCTTGTTGCAGTGTAGGAATAGTGGGTTACACAAGTTTGTATAGTTCATTGTGTTGTACACTTATTGCACGCAACTGGCTTTCAAGAAAGAAAAGTGAGTAATGGGGGTCTGTGCCCCAGTATTTAATAACATGTTTTTACTCACTTCATAACGTCAGTCGAGTGTTTGAAATAAATCCTTCTGTGAGATGATGTGCCTTCTTACACAGAATAAGGCCCGTAATATTTCATAGTATTCTAAGCAGTGATAAAGGCTGTGTCGAATTGCATTGCCTTATTATATACTTTATTATAATACAAATTATAAGACAAACTCAGATAAACCATATACAGTGCCTTGCAGAAGTATTCAAACCCCTTCATTTTTTTTTTTTTTTTTACGTTTTATGTTGCAGCCTTACGTTAAACCGCTTTAAATTACTTTTTTTCCCACAACAATCTACACTCCACACACCATAATGACAAAGCAAATAACAGGTTTTTAAAATCTTTGCAAATTTAGGTAATGCTTTAGATTAAAACCCGCAAAGAACTACGTAAGTATACTGAATTTACAGTCTACTTTTCTGTAATTATAGTGTACCTATAAAGAACGTACGTGTAGGTATAAGGGAACAATGTGTTACGTTTGGGTAATAAGGCGGTAACAACCAGCAAAGAACTGCGTAAGTAAACTGAAGTTACAGCGTAACTTCAGTTTACTTTAAGTTACAGCGTTACAGCGTAACTTTTTTGTAATTATAGTGTACCTATTCATTACCTCTGTGTAGGTATAGGGGATTAATATGCAACGTTTGGGGAATAAAGGGGTAACAACCTGTAAAATTACAAATCATTTATACTGTAAGTATTTTGAAACTAAAGGATACCTATTCTAATATTACGTGGTATGTATGGCCTAAACAATAATCTTATGTTTGGGAGTGATTTAGAAAGACGATATACTTTTTATAATTTTATATTGTATTTTATTATAGGCCTAGGTATTTTTAACCATTCCATTATTAAAGGAAACATGATGGAGAATACTGAACAACAAAACTGGACATCTAGTGAAATGAGTTAATACGTTTCTGCTATGATTTATAATTCACAAGTCTACTTACCTTATGAAAGCTCATTTGTTGATCTCAGCAACTTCCCAAAACCACTGTCACCAAATAACTTTGCATGATATACCATCAAGGTTCAGTGCAGCTTAAAACAAGCTTAACTCTTTCTAGCCGTTCGCAGAAAAAAAATAAATGATACAACATTTGTATTTCAGTGGATGTATACTGTGATGTTTTTATAGCAAAAAAAAAATAAGGTTTAATTTGGCCATCAAACAATTAAATTAAAACTAGTGCAATATTTTTTCTCTGTAATTACTGTGCAAATATACACTTGGTCTGTGTTAAAGCCCAACTTGTTCCTCCCTTATTCCGTGTAGTTACAGTGTAAATACAATATTTGCGGGCTGTAAATTAAAGTGGTGCTTGTTCCCCCCTTATTCCATGTAGTTACAGGGTAAGTGGGTACAACAAATTGCTCTGAAATGATTGTTTAGGTCATACATACATACATACATACATACATACGTTATATATAAGGTAATATATCAATAAACATGGTGACTGTTTTATTTAATTCTAATATTGTTTGCAATTTGGGTTTTTAAATTAAAATCACACACAATATGACAACAGTAACAACACAGGCAACAGGTAATAAAAGATAAAAATGTATTACACCAGTTCAGAAAAAAGCAAAGCAACTCCATACTAATACAGCTTATACAGTTAAACTAAATTATTTTGAAAAGCTTGTTTAAAACAAATTTAAGATTTTGTTCAATTTTTTCATGTTTTTCACCCACTGATGAAGTTAAACTATTATGGCCAAACCATCACCCCAATAAACAAACAGTAATAAACACTGAAAGTCAAGATTAAACTATGTATTATAGCAAACTGACAGGATTTTACCGTCTTTGATTTTACCGTTTTGATCCACGTCCTCAAACACCATTTTGACTAGTACACAGTTCCCGGTTTCAATCGCCGCTCAATGTTGTGAGAACATACTCTGACAAAACCCTCCAGTTTTAAAAGAACACATTCCAGTCACATTCAAAAAACTCTCTCCTCTTCACTTCGATTAGTTTTCTTCTATTTTTGACATATTCTTGTCATGAGCACCACAAACACCGACTCGATCGTCTCAAGCGCCATTCAAGCTGTTTCCAGTTTCCGATCACCACATTCACTGTTCCTGTTTTAAACGAACACACTCCAGAAAGTTCAAAGTTGTTTTCCTATTTTCCACACGTTTCCATCTTAAGTGCCGCAGACACGGATTTCGTCGCACACAGAACCATTCGCGTTTCAACTCACGTGACTTGCTGCATGCTCTCTTTCACGTCCTCCACATTCCTAACCAGCGTTGCCAGGTTTTCACAACAAAACCCGCCCAATTGCTACCAAAACTATCCCAATCGCGTTTCAAGGGGTGTACCCCAGTAAAAAATTACCCAGGAAAACCTTGGACTTGGCAACACTGTTCCTAACCCAGGACCGTCGGGTTACTTATTACTGATATCAACCCAAATTGGGTCAAATCAAGTCTGGGGCTGTTTTTCAGCAGCAGGGACTGAGGGACTCATCAGAGTGGACGAAAAGCTCAATGCACCAAAATATAGAGATAGCCTTAATGAAAACCCAGTCCAGATCATTCAGAACCTCAGACTGGGCAAAAGGTTTAACTTCCAACAGGACAATGACCCTAAGCACACAGCAAGAGTGGCTTATAGACAACTCTGTGGTTGTCCTTGAGTGGCCCAGCCACAGCCTGGCCTTGAACCCAGTCATATATTTCTGGAGAAACCTGAAAATGTGCATCTGCCCCCATCCAACCCGACAGAGCTTGAGAGGTGAAGAATGGCAGATAATTGCCAAATGCTGATAAGCAAAGCTTGTCACATCAAACAAAAAAGACTTGAGGCTATAAAGGTGCTTCAGCTAAGTACTGAGTTAAGGGTTTGAATACTTATGCAACATACTTATTTCAGATTTTTTTTTTTTTTTATAAATTTACAAAGCTGCCCTTCTTCAGAGATCTGCATCATGAGATTTCCAGATCCTGGAAGCAGCCATTTTCCACCTGCCTTACTTACGCAAAAAAAAAAAAAAAAAAAAAAAATTTCCAACTTACAAACCACTCATTTTGATGCTTATATATTGCGATTGGTGTCTTACTATATTATTTTTGTGTATTTCTTATTATAACACACTGTTTTGTTGTTCAAACAGATTTTTCGGATTTCCAGCCTCAACGAATGTTTGGCTCGCTTCAAGCTAGGCCATCATGTTTCTGTGAGTACTTTTTGGTCCCGGAATGAACACTAAATGTTTCTGTGAATGAACACCAAAGAGTTTCTGTGAGCACTTCTTGGCCTCGAATGAATGCCAAAAAAAAGAGTTCTCACCCCCCTCACAACAGACTGTTTTCTTGGGGGTTCACTTGGATTCCGTTCAGATGAGGCCTGTATGGCTCCTGCCCGGATTTCCAGCCTCAACGCATGCTTGGCCCGCTTCAAGCTAGGCCATCATGTTTCTGTGAGCACTTCTTGGCCTCAGAATGAATGGCAAAAAGAATGCTCTCACCCCCTCACAGCAGACTGTTTTCTTGGGTGTTCACATGGATTCTGTTTAGATGCAGGCCCGTTTGGCTCCTGCCCGGATTTTCAGCCTCAACGCATGCTTGGCCCGTTTCAAGCTAGGCCATCATGTTTCTGTGAGCACTTGTTGCAGGCTCTTGGGCCTCATGGCTGCAGCCTCCAAAGTTCTGCCCCTGGGGCTGCTTCATATGGGGCATTCCTTTGGTGGAAGAAACATTTAAGGATCCACTCGACAGGACCAGACTTTCGCTTATAAAAGTTGTCGAGCAATTGCTTTCGCGCCCTTTTAATATGGCGGGACCCCCTCTTTCTTCTGAGAGGGGTCAGTATAAGCGCTGTTACCGTCACCAAATGGTTACAACGGACGCCTGTTTGACAGGCTGGGGTGCGGTCTTCGAGGACAGACCAGTGTGCAGAGTTTGGACGGGAAAGTTCCTCTCTTGGCACATAAACAGCCTGGAGTGGTGAGCCGTCACTCTGGCAACTGATACACTTTCTCCCCTCACTATAGGGGGTGTCACTTGATTGTCAGAACGGACAGTATGGAGATAGTTTTTCATATAAACCACCAAGGAGGTTCACGGTCACGCACCCTGGACAGACATGCATGCTGTCTTCTTCTTTGGGCCCAAGGCAGGCTCCTCTCCCTGAGACAGTTCATGTCCCGCAGCCATTTTTCTGTCGAGACAGAAGCTCAGATCGAAATGGATGCTGAACCGCTGAACAGTAGCCCAGATTTTGGACTTGTTCGGCAGGGCGGAGGTGGACCTTTTTGTGTCGCAGGAGTCGCCTCAATGCCCATTTTAGTTCTTCCTAAGTTCCCCAGCACCTCTGGGAATAGATGTGTTCGCTCACCCATGGCCGAACCTGAGACTGTATGCGTTTCCGCCTGTAACAAGCTGATTACGGCAGTCCTGTGCAGGGTGAAGGAGAGCGGGGATCCGTCTCCTGCTTGTAGCCCAGTTCTCGGAGCTGATTTCTCTTCTGGATCGCCCTCTGTGGGAGATTCCGATCAGAGAAGATCTGCTATCTCAGCTTCAGGGCAAGATCTGGCAACCTCAAACTGAGATCTGGAAGCTGTGGGTATGGCCCATCTAACGCCACCAGCTTTGAACTCTAGTCTTTCTGCAGATGTTCAGGAGACCATTGCTAGTGCCAGAGCCCTTTCCACGAGGAAGCTGTATTCCTCCAAGTGGAAAGTTTTTGAGTCATTGTGTTTAGCCCATGCGGTGGACCCAGTCAGCTGGCCTATAGGTCCAGTGCTGGAGTTTCTGCAAGAAAGGCTTGCTGCGTGAGCAGTTGCTACTACCCTGAGAGTTTATATTGCGGCCATTGCCGCTCAGAGAGAGTGGATGATGTCCCCTTGGGGAGACATTGGTTGATCTCCTCGTTTATGCATGGGGTTAGGCGGCTGAGGCCAGCAAACAAGGTTTTGTCCACATCATTTCACTCTCAGGTGGTCTCCCTTCACTCTTTCCATCCTCTTCCTTTTGCTTCAGGTGAGGAAGAGAGACTTCACATGCTCTGCCCTGTCCGAACTTTGAAGCTTTATGTGAACCAGTCTAGCCATTGGAGAAAATCTTTGGTGCTGGCCGCCGTGGGCTTTCCGCATCAAAGCACAGAATTTCTCATGGGGTGAGGGAAGCTATTTCGCTGGCTTATGAGGTGCACGGTCTTTCTTCACCTCTCAGTATTTGGGCACACTCTACCAGGAGTGTGGCTTCCTCTCAAGATCTTTTTAGAGTAGTCCCCCTAGAGGATATTTTTGTAGCAGCAGGATGGCCATCTCTGCACACTTTTATCAGGTTTTATAATTTGGATCCTGACATGGCTCCTGGTTCCCAGGTCTTGTCCATTTGAACCAGCCGTGGATGCTATCTGGTTCATCATCGGGCCAGATACGGCAGCGCTTTAGCTTGGCGTGTTTGGTATATCATTCCCATTGTGTCAAAGCTACGTAGCGTCGAGTGAATCTATGAAAGAGAACGTCTCAGGTTACTTGCGTAATCTATGTTCTCTGAGTAGGGAACTAGACGCTGCTTCCGCTGCCAAGCTCCTCGTGCTGCCAACAAGTGGCCTTTTTTGGCAGAGAAATCTGTGGAGCAGATGGCGCATGTGCCAGTACAAGGATGGTGAAGTAAGAGCACTGGGGCGGCGCCCGTGCCATCAGCCAATGAATTG
>JAFVLL020001428.1:0-32685 GCA_021397915.2 Tor tambroides
GATGACTTCAAGATGCCATTCAATAAAAACATTCAGAAGAAGTCTGTGGAGTTTGAGCTCACTGACTGAAAGGTAAAGACCTTGTCTTGTTTGAGGTCAAAATGTAGAAATATCATTGCTTGCGAAGGCAAACGCTGTTATTATTATTGCACATTTTTGGGTTACGGATTTGTACAGACCCCACAGAACAGAAGTAATAAACTTTGGCATGTCCTCTAACTTTTTGTTAAGTGATCACACAAACGATTTCCACCTGGCAGATAATAAAATGGACAGGAAATCCCATAAAAACAGGGACCTGGGCCATCTAGACACTAGATTCTCGACAATTCTCTTAAGGAAGAAGTCAAGAAATTTCTTAAGATAAATTGTAAAAAGTTTGTAAGGATGTTCTTAAGTGAAATTCTTGAGAAATTGGTAAGAAGTCCTAAATATCTTCTTAAGATATTCTTAGATGAGCACTTGGCATTTTATATACAGTAGTTATTTTGTGCTGAATGCTGATGAAAATTATGTTGTAATTATAAAATTAAAATTAAAAACTAGGTTCCTATTTAAGTCGATTTTGCAGTTGTTTAACATTTTGCACAAAGTCAGTGCACACATGATAATACCTGATCATTGTTTAGATTATCAATTACTTTTGTCACCTCAGAGTACTTGTGCACATCCCTAGTAAAAGGATGCATTACAAGTAGCTAATGTTATGCTTAATTTAAACAACCCAATAAACACCTTTGGGGATTTAAGACATTTAAGTTTAAGTTGAATGTTACTTAAAGAGGTTATTTACATTTTTTAAAGTATATTCTTTTCAGTAATTCTAATTCTTCTCAAATTTGTCTTTAGAACAATCAAGATTAGAACATTGTTAAAAAAAGGTTTATGGGGATGCAAAATATTCTTAACGTATTCTTAAGTTAAAAAATAAGAAGAAAATAATGGTTACAAAGATTGTATTCATGAAAATGTTTTGTGAATCCTGCCCCAAATTATAATACAGATTTGAGGTCAGCTAGCAACCACTCAGAACATCTTGGCAACCTGATAGCAACACCCTGGCAACCTTCCAAAATGCCTTAGAATCATAGCTTCAAAATTTTCCATGGGCATCAGCACTTTAGTTTAGGTAACATTCTAACATGCAGAGTGTTTTATGCTGTAGTTACTCAGGGATTAATACCGCATGTCTCACGGCTGTTTCTCTGTCATCTCAGAGAGGGAGGTCCGTTAAGTAAGATTGATTATGCGTTTAGGAGAGGCAGAGATGAGAGCTGCTGCCTACGTGCTGGAATGCAGTTTGTCTCCTCCATGTCTCAGCGTCTGTCGGGCATGCTGAGTACAGGCCTTTCACCACAGGCAGCTCTGCGCAAAACCCCTCATGTTGTTTATCTCAGAAAACCCAGCGATTCTATCCACATGCTTTAACAAGAATCGGATACATTAACTGCTGATTAACAATGTCTGGTATAGTTATTGTGGAAATGTGTGATTGAAACTGACTAGTAGAAAGACTTGCAGTTAAAGCTGTTTTTATTTTCTATGGTTTACAGGTTGAAGTGACATGCACCAGTTATCGCTGGCCTCGGAGCAGATTCTAGATTCTTTCTGCTGCAAGGAAATGCACCACTCGCCTGTCCTTTTTATTGCACGATTCTCTGTTTGGCCATCAGATGGTGCAACAGTGCTTACATACGAACAGTGTCTGTTTTGGATGGCTGTTCCAAGATCCTTAGGGACTCTTGTGTTACAGCTCAGCACAGCACAGTACAGTACTGCAAAATGGCAGCCAAAACAATTGTGATTGTTTAGAGTCGAATTTTGAACTTGCTTAAAATATCAAGTGATGGAAGTTTCATTCAAAATTTACAGGTATAGATTGAATGTGTTATGAATCGTAGCTGCCATTGTAAGTCTTTTTCCATAAACAGTCTCTCTGATTTATTCCCTGATGTATTCTGTTAGTTTAAAAATCAATAAAAATGTACCACTAATGAATGAAAAGGATTCTCACAGTGGTAAAGAAATAAATATCCACATCAAACCAACGTAATAACACGTTTACTGTAACCGCAGAGTCAGTAAGCTCTGTTTAAAATGTCAACAGTGGCGTCTGAAAAACAGAGATAAGGTGTTTTGTATTTGTACAACGTGGATCTGATTAAATGCGCCCATGTCTGCTGATACCAGCGTTTACCACCGAATTAGATCATTACATTGCTATGCCTTCAAGGTCTGTTGGGCATGGTTACATAAAATAAATGGTCAAAACCAACAGCTATAATTCAAGGCTACTGAAACTACGGGGTTTACACATATCCATTTGGTATCCAATCAGATTATAGAGAATTTATGTCAATTTTCAGAGACTGTAACTAGCAACTGTGAGATATATATGGATTTTTGTAAATGGATGTTTGTCTGTATCGAAATTTTGGACTGTTTGTTACAGAGGCTGAGAAAGAGACAACAAAAGAGCAAACATGAGAGTGGTAGAGAGAGATGGGGGGCGGCTCGGAGAGTTAGTGCGTCAGAGAGCGAGAAGGACGGGGCGAATGAAAGCAATAGTGTGATTGTGAACCCGTCGGTGACATTCATCCCTGTAGATGTGGGTAATGACACAGAGCAGTGTGGGGTGAGTCAGGGATGCAAATGGAGGAGTGAATTTTTAATAAAATCAATGCTCTCGGCTTCAGTGTAAATAAGATCTTTCAAGAGTGATGAGCACGCACATGCAAATTGTGTTTTCATGTGCAGAAGTGTCTGCATTTATGCATGAATGTTGATTAACCTCATTGATGTTGTTTTTCATCATAATACTCGTGTACATTGTTGAATTTAATAGGATTTGTCATGACCACAATTAAAGGGTTGCTCCAGCCCAAAATTAGAATTTTGTCATTAATCACTTACCCCCATGTCGTTCCAAACCCGTAAAAGCTTTGTTCGTTTACTGTTGTTGAATAAAGTCGTTATTTTTGTTTTCTTTGCGTAGAAAAAGTGTTCTCGTCGCTTCATTAAATTCAGATTGAACCACTGATGGCAGATGGACTATTTTGACGACGTCTTTCATACTTTTCTGGGCCTTGACAGTGTTATTTACTTGGCAGTCAATGGGACAGTCACAAGCCTCCCGGTTTTCATCCAAAATACCTTAAATTGTGTTCCGATGACGAACGAAGCTTTTACGGGTTTGGAACGACATGGGTGTAAGTGATTAATGACACAATTTTCATTTTGGGGTGGAGTAACCCTTTAATATACACTGTGCAAATATATATATATATATTTTGTTTTTTTATTATTATTATTATTTTTTTTATTAAAATTCAAAATAACAATTTTAAAATAATTTTAATAATTTACGATTATCAATTTAAAAAACAGAAATGAATACTTATAAACAAGGGCACATTATATTGATCAAGACATTTATAATGTTACAAAATATGTCTATTTCAAATAAATGCTTTTGAACTTTTTTATTTCATCAAAGAATCCTAAAAATAGCAAAATATTAGGCAGCAAAAACTGTTTTCAGCATTGATAATAACCATTATTAATAACTAAGCACAAATAATAATTAAGCACCAAATCAGCATATTGGAATGATTCTGAAAGATCATGTGAAACTGAAGGCTGCTGAAAATTCAGTTTTCAGGAATTAATAACATTTTAAAATATATTCAAACAGAAATATATAGAAACGGTTATATTTGTAATAATATTTCAAAATATTACTTTTTTATTGTAGTTTTTATCAAACAAATGCAGCCTTGGTGAGCATAAGTGACTTCTAAACTAATTATTACAATGTATGTATGTGTTATTTTTGTAAATTTGGTCAGGTAGTACTGTGCTAAGACTTTGTTTTGCTCCATCTGAAATGATATGTCTACCCCGTCCACCTTGTTTTCTGGGTTGAGAATCTTTCCTTGCAGCACTGCAGTGTTTCTACTCATACACACCCCCACACCGAGCTTACTCAGCATTCTTCTTCCTCCTGGGACCAAGGGGAGACAGAGAGCTCTGGCCAGGCTTGGCCTGCGCTGTGTTTGTGTTTTATTCAGTGCCTGTCACAGCTCTGCCCCACTGCCAGAGGCCACTATACTGAACACAGCCGGCTAGGTCTGTCCTGACACAGAGTTAAGATGCTCCTGCAGACCACTAATTCTCAGTTCAGGGACTGAGAATCTGCATATGCTTAATTAGGCAGAGAATAGTGATATAAACATAGGTATTAGTGCTGTTACAATATCACAGGGACTGTGAATTACAGTTTTATTAGGTCTGTCAAATACGCTGTGACTGTTTTATCGTAATAAGTCCCCGGATGCTTTTATACAGCAACTTTCTTACACATAACTGGTGAAGGCTACAGTCTGTCATTCGCAGTAACTGATTACTGGTTTATTAGGGTAATTCTTGTAAGGTGAAGGAACGTGGAGATGTTCACAACCTGTGAACATAGTGCTAATATGGAAAAACCATAATTAAAGCTGACTGGACACCCAGGCTGCATTTATTTGATCAAAAATACAGTACAAACAGTAATATTGTGAAATATTATTACCATTTAAAATAACTCTTTTTTTAATATAATAAATGGCACCTATAATCTTCCTGCGACATCAACTGAATTTCAACTATGACTCAACCCAGATCAAATACTGGGCACAGTGGTGTCTCTAAAAGTAATAATCTTTCAAGTACCAAAAACAGTTCTCTTTTTCTGATGAGCACAGAGAGATTTAAGTACAGCTGCTGTCGTTGTAGAGTAAGGGATTGTTTTCTTCTCCCAAGGAGTTGGTGTACAATTTCAGTCAATAGAAGCCGATGGCAGAAGTTCAAGTACCTTGCTGTTGAGCATTTTTCTGCAATTAGACTTTGCATTTGGCATCTATTCTTTGTAGCATGGTGTTTTGCCCACTTTTTACTTGCTGCCCTTTTATTTTCATACCCACCCAGGGGAACTTGACAAAACAACACAGATGCAGACACAAAAGACAACGTTTCCAGGTTACTTTCATTGGTTTTAAAATTCACAAGAAATAGTCTCGAAACCAGTGAAGATTCAGTAACACAGTGAGTAATTTAATCACCACGGTGGTCATTTAACATTTGAATCAGGCATATGCAAGAGCGCTGTTGAGGATGGCAGACATTAATCTTTAATCTCACAACCAGATGCTGAGAGGAGAGAAATTATATTGTCTTGTTGCCATTCCAGCAGTCTGTGAAAAAGCAATTTTTATGAACCCTCCAGGGATAATATCACTAATGTATGACTGTGTTGTAGTCAGGTCTAACGCACTGGGGTTGAGCAGCATGCAGTGTTGAAGTAAGTGCCCATATATCAGTGACAGGGTTCAGAGGCTGAGAGCATGAAGCTGAGCACTGCGGAGCCAGCAGGGTGAAGATGGCAGAGATCTGCTCTGCACTCCATCGATCTGGCCGAGCTGGATTGGGTCACGGTTTCAGCACTGGGCAGCTTCATTTTCACTGCAGTGGAGGCGTCTGCTGTTCCACCTCTGGGCACAAATGGAGCCACATAAACACACACTACACAGTCTTGCATAGTTGGAAGCTGCGGTTCATTAAGATGCAGAAGGCACCGAGGTACTAGTTTCCCTCTGAGCAGCCCTTAAGGGTGAGATCTGCCAGTAACACCCTGGTAACATAAAAATGCTGCATCAGCTCTGCAAGAGATACTGTATGTATTGTAGGCGTCAGACATGACTGTCTGGGTCCAGGTTTGTGCTCTAGAGCAGAGTTTCCTCAACGTTTTTGTTTTAGGTAGCCGCACGGTTCCATATATAATGCTCAAGTACACAAATACGTGAAACAAATATTCTATTAATTAATTATAAACAGCGCAAGCCACGGTGACTCTTATAAACCAGCTCTTTTTACTGAACCAGAACGATCTTGAAATCACTCGTTAACGGTTTGAATCAGATTTACTCACCGAAACATTCAGAACTGTTACTCTCAGAATTGACTCTCAGAGTGAACTCAGAGCTTAGCTGACTCCCTCAATGAAACCGAAAATCATTTTTTAGTTATATAAGATTTTAAATAAACCAGGAATCTGTGTACTACATGTACTGTGATACACACTTTAGGTTCTTGAGACTGAAATTTGGTGGTAAAACTATAAAGTGGGTGCATATTTGAGCCTTAATCAATATTTCACTTTGTTTTAACAAACAAGTTGAACAATTCTTGCAAAAATAGAGTGAAATTTATATGGCACAAATACAATCACTACAAAGCCATAATCAACTGGGAACAAAACCTCTTCTAAGGCCCTATATGGAATCTGTTTTATTTTTCCCTCATTTTTTACATTTTTTTTAATCCATTTGAAATGTTAAAGGGAAAGTTCACCCAAAAATTAAAATTCTGTCATTAATTACTCACCCTCATGTCATTCCACACAGAAGACCTTCGTTCATCTTTATTTTTGTTTTCTTTGTGCACAAAAAGTATTCTCATAGCTTTATAAAATTAGGGTTGAAGCACTGATGTCACATGGACTATTTTAACGATGTCCTCACTACGTTTATGAGTCTATGCTGGGTCAGAAAGCTCTTGGATTACATCAAAATTGTCGTAATTTGTGTTCCAAAGACGAACAAAGGTCTTACTGGGTTGGAACAACATGAGGGTGAGTAATTAATGACAGAATTTTCATTTTTGGATGAACTATTTCTTTAAATTCAACTTTAGTAATCAGAAAGTATGTCCAACTGACTGAAATAATGAAACATTCACAATTGAACTAATTATTAAAGTTTTAATAAAAAATTATCTTTGTTTTTGTTTTTATATTCTGTGCCACACATTCACACCGAGACACACAGAACATACAGGCTTCATATTTAAATAGAAGTCTTTTTGCATTTTAATATTCACAGACACTAGTCCATACTGTGGTTCATCATACCATATATCATAATAATGCCCTACTCTTCTGAAAAAAAAAGGCATGAAATCTTTATTGGATTTTATATTAGGTTTCATTAAAAAGGAACTGAAATGTGTTAAGACATTCCCTACAAAAATAATGATGACGTTAATTTCAATTAATTATTTTAACCTTTTAACAGCCCTAATATTTTTTTTCTTAACTTTCTAATTTACAGGTTTAACTAAGAAAAAAATTACCACCAGGAACCTGCTTAAGTACCTTTGGTTGGGAAACACCTTCCAACAAAAAAATATATCGAAGCACAAAGAAAAATGTCATGGGTGAATCAGAGTATCATTCATCAAATGCGTGTGCATTATGACACAATGTGGCTTGAGGACATCTGTTTTCACCTCTTCATACGTTCTCTACACGAACGTGAGCATCCCTGTGAAAAAATGAAGCTGCAGGTGACGCATGGAGAGAGAACCCCCATGTTTCCATGGCAACGTGCAGGTGAAGGCATCGAGGACTAATCTGGTGTTAGATCTATGAAGCTTAAGCATTGTTACAGTAGTCTTCGCTTAAATCCATCACGCACACTCATTCACCATCCATCACTTGTGTTCTGTTAAGCCTAGAATGATAATGATCACAAGCAGGCAGGTTTGACTCACCAACCAGAACGCTGCACTACTCACAGCAGAGGGGGAGAAGAAGAGAATGAGTGAGAGACACAGCAGTTATTGCACCATGTGTACGAGCCCTGAAAGACTGATAGCTTTCGTGACACGCTGCAGTCTTCCCCACTTCCAAACAATAACACACAGACGTTATAATGCAATCAGCTGAAAACTTTCATTCTGTAGCAAGATTCAAATCTGCATGTTCTAACACTGTTTTTTTTGTTTTTTGTTTGTTTTTTTTACAAGGCCTGATGTCCTTATTTTGAAAGTGCGGTCATTACGTCTGCTCACTGGACACATCAGATGTAGTCATGCAGTAAGAACAACTCAGCTGTTCCACAGTTCTTCCCATGATGCAAATGAGCAAGTGCATCACTGCAAAAATCATTGTCTTAATTAGTATTTTTGCCGTTTTCCAGTAAAAATCTAAACATCTTTGGAACAAGATTCATTTACCTGAGAAGCAGGGTTGTGCACCATTTAGAATTTTTTTTTCAAACTCCAACTCAATTTCTGAAGTTGAACTGAGGTAGCAAACAATAGGCGGAATTGCAATTCAAATGACAAAGAAATGACATTTGGAGGAATTTATATAACTTTTATTTCAGGACCAATTTTGAACTCTAAACAAAAAGCTGAATTCCAATTCAATTCAAATCAAATCGATCAATCAATCAAGTCAATCCATCCATTCATCCATCCATCCAATTGATTTTGTAGACCAAGGTGTCACTCTTCTTCCACGCATATTAATTCAAAATTCAACTTCCTGGGTGTTGTAATCAATTCTGTTTGATTTCCAAATGAATTGACAGAGGGCCAATGTATTAAGATGTTTTCAAAGAATATATTTCATTTTAAACAAATAATAAGGAATGTTTATGCTTAAGATATAAGTTCAATATATGTTCAAAATTATACACAATATTAGCCAATTTAAAAATAATAACAAAAAGTTAAGATACTGCAAATTTCTCCTTTTAAAGATGTTTACTGAAAACCAAACAAAAATCAGTTGTTTGCTGTGCACACAAACATCACAGCCTATAGTTGAGCAAATAGACATCACTACTATACTTGCACATGCATGTAGAGAGTGAAAGTACAGTACACATTCAAAAGTATAAGACGTCTTGTTAATTATCTAGAAGGAATATCACATTCCAGCCTAATGCACACAGGCATGTTCAAAACTATTCTCTGCACTATCACCCAGGTGAGAATGAAACATTTGTTCTGGGTCAACTTTGGACTGGGTCTAATTAAAACTCCGCTGTGGTTACACTTGCGTACATATACATAAATGCATATTGATGTTACATGACTTTGGATCAAATCAAGTTAGGTAGTAATTAACCTTTGACCTGAGTGCTACAGCCTACTGCCCAAGGGATCAATGTAACCCCTTCCTGCCCCCATCACACTCAGAAAGAGAATGACAGCAGGCATAAATTTAGATTCTTTTATACTGGTGATGTTGGTCCTGTGCCCTTTAGTGATTATCCAAACATATTAATACATATTTTTGATAATAAACTTGCATTTTGAAATTGTTTTTTTTTAATTACCTGTAATATTTTTTTAGATTGAATGAAAGGGTCTGAGATGAAACTACAGTCCCGTATAAAGAGACTCAGTTGAAACTCAGATCAATATGGATCAATATTTCTTCTGACATATATCTGCGCTAAAGGGCATTTGAAAGCCTCGGTCACACGCTTATCAACATTGCCACCCGTCTCAAATCTAGCCACTCATCAATTATCAGACTGAATATCACTTTCCAAAATTATCAAGCTTGCAGTCTGGCATTTTCACTCAACAGGCTCAGTGGAGCAACTAAAGAGAGAAATCTGAATGAACCTCTGTGGAAAAATAGGTCATGCACGTCTAGGACAAATGAGACAGGATGTAATGAGCAACTAGAACAATATCGTCTGCTGGTGTGACAAGGCAGCCAAAGTAAACTTTTGTGTAAATGCTAAATAAAAACAGCAGGATTAAGGTCACCAGAATAGAAAATGCATGAGAAACAAATAAAAGTAGTGATGAGTAATGGTAAAACAGAAGATCTAAAACAACTCGATCTTGTGCTTATTTAGTGCAGGGGTTTTCAAACTGTGCAACATAAAAAGCTAGATTTTCTCAGTAGCAATTGACAATAAGAGTAAAAATTATAATATTTAAGAACATTAACTAATATTACTACATTATATAAAGGAATAGTTCACCCAAAAAATAAAAATGAACTCCCCTTCAGGCCATCCAAGATGTAGATGAGTTTGTTTCTTGCTTGGAACTGATTTGGAGAAATTTAGCATTACATCGCTTCCTCAACAATGGATCCTCTGTAGTGAATGGGTGCCGTCAGAATGAGAGTTCAAACAGCTGATGAAAACATCACAATAATCCACAAGTAGTTCACACAACTCTAGTCCATTAATTAATGTCTTGTGAAGTGAAAAGTTGCATGTTTATAAGAAACAAATCCATCATTAAGATGTTTTTAAATTTCAAACCGCTATCCATAATATTGCTTTCTCCAGATCTCTGAATCTGTTCTAATGAAGAAACAAACTCATCAATATCTTGGATGGCCTGAGGGTGAGTAAATTTTCAGCAAATTTGTATTTTTGGGTGCACCTTTAAAGGATCATTAGTTAGAAATTACATAATAGTTGAAATGAGACTTAGGAAATGTCAAAATGTGAAATATAAAACTGATACGGTGAACAGGTCAAACCTGTTACTACTTCATGGATTTTCATCTATTTTACAAATCATACTGCTCTCTAGAATAATTGATTCTGGTTGGTCGATAACAGCATCCTGCAGTCCAATATTTTTGTATAATGACCACTAGAATCACTTCTAGTTTATAAATAGTGCTAGTGATTCACTTCTTGTATCATTTTGCAGTCTATTCTCAGTTAATAAAAAAAAAAATCTAATATTTCATGTCCATTTATTTATTTAGTTAAATAGGTTGTGATCAGCTTATGCACTGTAATGCACTGACCCTTAATAAAAATACATTTCACTCACTCTAAGAAAATGTCTTGCTCATATTGCTTGTGTTTACAATGGATAATATAAAGGATAATTGTTTTATAGTAAATTTATTTTTATCAAAGCTCAGTGTACTACATTGCATATTGTAAGATAGAGCTGACTGACGGAACATCAGATGCAAATAAGAGATTAAAAAAAATAGTTGGATAATCTTAAATAAGTCACATAACTGCAGTTGCTGTATCTATGCTGAGACTCTCATAGTTATATTTTAGAGCCTGTTATAAGGATTCCTTTGTAGCAGCAGAGCATAATCATGTTTTTAGGAGACTGCTGAGTCACTGGTCGAATCCATTGCAGAATCGTGCTCCCCCTCCCTTCAATGGCTCTCCTCCTCACTCTCTCACTTTCTTCTCCTCTCTGGACTGTGTTCACTCTCTCCATCCCCCTCTCTCATTCCCATCTACACCCACCCGCTCCCGCCCCAACTTTTCTGTCTCTTTATCTCTGTCAGCACCCCCCTGCCCAGTTTCCTCTGTGCTCTCTCTCTCTCGCTCTCTTTCACTCTCCTCTCTCTGGTTTAATTAAGGGGGAAATGAGTCTGTGAGTGACGTGTCAGAGAGCAAGGTCTAGTCACAAAGAGAGTTGATAATGCAACTACTAATTCTCTCCCGCTGCCTCTGTTCCAAAGGTGCAAAAACAGCAGCAGCAAAGTCAAACGCCACAGATGAAAAAAAAAACTTCAAAGGCTTCAAAGATTCACTCAGCTTTTTTAAGCTTCACTTTAATCTCAATATTACAAAAAGAGGCAACTAAAAGGGAAAGAAATCTGCAAGAACTGCTTTGTTTCAAGTTAAGTTAAATTTCATGACAAGCAATTGTCTGTGATGTTCACTATAAATATATTTTAAGAGAAAATAACTCAAGATTTGTTGGGAGCTACCTGTGTATTTAGTTATTTTCAGCATTACTCTGGTTGACAATCGCAGATTGAATTATTAATAATAATATTACTGATATTTATTTTACTCAAATTTACCACTGAATCATCACAAAACATCATTTATGATACTTATACTTTCTCACACCATCACTAATAGCATATTTACTGAAAGTATGGCTATTAAAGTGGTGTATCACATAAAACTAAAGTTATATATGGTTGAGTTGAGTTTATTCATTAAACATGCAAAATATCTCTTTTATCTTGAGGCCTCATGGAATGTGCATGAAATATGCATGGTGGCATAAACATAAAATTTCATATTAATGAATTATGAACACTAAAAATATGCAATCTGACTTCTAGGCTGCACGCAAAATTTCTATGCACACTGAAATGCCGTAATGTAGTGTTATGCTCTCCGCAGTATATGTATGAATGGAAGTCAATGGAAAGACAAGTGTAGTGTGACCGGCCCTTTATTGCAGGAGCACCTAGTTCAGCTTTTGCAAGTCATTCTTCCAGTTTTTAGGTGTCCTTGCTATAGCAGTGTGTCCTGCTGGTTTTGCAGGGTTTATTTGTTATTTTTTGTTCTCCAGAGGGGTTTTCCTAATAAGCGTGTTTAGTCATTGTCACATGGCTTCCTGACATAACAAGTGAGTTCGACCTCATGCTGAGGTTATTTAAGTAAAATAGTTTTTACCTCATTGCATGTTACTCTCTGAACTGAGCAAAATAAGGATAAGTGTGAAAATTCCTTTTCTGATTGGCTTACAAGATCTGCCATTTGACCAATGGCTGAGAGCATCCTCAGTCTCTGGTGCTTGCAGTGCTGACATGCAGTAGAATGTGCAATATTTTAATCTTAGCAGTCTACTTAACATATTTAGGATTTTTAATTAACATTTTTTCATCTAATTGAGCGAAGAAATAAACCTAAAATAAACTATGCTAAATTTAACAAAATAAAAATTCACCTTCTCTACTCTGTGTGAGAGAAAATGCCACACATTCAGAAGGTACTGTATAATATATTCCCATTGTACATCCTCAAACAATTGTTTCACTTTCATTTTTGCTTTTCCCAACAGATAAAAAAAGTTCTGGAATACTCAGACCAAATTAGATTGGACGAGTTTTGTTATTCTTGTCAACTCAACATTCACATGCTGCTGCCAAACAATGTTTCACGGCAGGTGCTAAATTTTATTTGGGCCTCTCCTCCCCGACAGTTTCTATTAAACGTCGCTGACGTCAAAGCGGACGCCATCTTTGTCGAGGGCAGAGCAGCTCTCCATTGAAGAAGAACACACGCGCATTGCCGTTGCAGCAGCTCAGTCCCTACAGAACGGGGTTGATAGTACTTCGCTGTTGAAATTCGCAGACAGACACTTCATTACTGACGGTCGTCCACCGACTACGGGATCAGGTAAGCTTTATTTCAAGAAAGAGATGAGGAAAAGATTGTTTTTTGTTTTTCTTTTAAATTTGTTTGGACTAAAAAGTGGTTGCCTTGAAGTCGCAGCGCAGGCAAGAGCAACAGTGGATGTTTTTGTCAAAATGCAGTGTGAAAACTGGCTAATTAAAGAAATCCGTAACCTTTCATTTTGCGTATCCGTTTGAATTTAAGCTTCATGCACTGTTCGGAGGATGTCAGATTTCAGGGACAGCCTTGTGTGGTTAATACGCATTTGAATCGTGTGTTGGATGCGGCACGATGTGGGCGGTTTCTGCGTTTCAGCACCCTGGACAGAGACTGCGTTTGCTCCACTGCGTTTCTGTCCTGAATTCACATCCAGCCCCTGCAGGTGAATTACCATTATATGTCTAGCAAAGTTTTGCGCAGAGGCGCCGTCTAAAAAATGGTTGATTTTACCAGATGTTTAAGAGACGAAGACAGGTTTTTGCAAAAGACCCTGTTGACGTTACAGCATCAGGCCATTAATCACTGAAATGACAGTGAAACCTAACGCCTAGTTGTTATATTTTGCAGCAGCATTTTATAAGCAGATCGGCTCTCGTTGCTTTGCCTGCCAGATTCTTTTTTTTTTTTTTGTCTCTGAATAAAAATAATAAAGGTTCGATGGCATCAGGTGAGGATTTATCTAAAGTGATAAGCGATTGATAGTGGGGGAGGTCAATATGGCAAACTGCGACAGAGTAGTCGAGAATTAATGTGCGTGTTGCAGAGAAAGCAGTGTGGGGAGAGTCAGATGGGATGATACAGAGATCAAACTTATTTAATGGAACCGATATATTCGTTGTCTGTAGACGTTTATTTGGACCAAATCATATCAACCTTGCCGTATGTATGTGATGAGGCAGCGGTAATTATCAGTGCGTGTCTTCCTGGTGGTAGACGATGGGCGGGGGCTTGAGCAAAGACGAGCGGGGGCGGATGCTGGAGATACCCTCACTGACAATGATTCTTTGGGCTCATGTATGACTAGGGATGGAAATCATAGAAGAATTGCACGGTTCCATAAAAGATTCTTTTAGTACTTTTGAGGAAGACATTTTTGAGTGTTGCCAAATAATGAGATCATTTCAGACTTTTACAGACTTTTTAGAGGCAGCGTCCTTAACTGTACAATTTTTTTAACATATATTTCATTCACTCATGTATTTTTTATATAGGCTATATATAAAACACCATAGACTACAACTAAACTCTGCTACAACAAATAATGTTAAGTTACACGTTGTCGTATGAACAGCCAGTCAGTAACTAGCCTACACTGATTTAAGTCTCACGAGACTTAACATAACAACATAACACAGAAACAGCTCCGACTGATTTGTAATTTGAGTCACAAGGAACTGACTCATGACAGTCAGACGTCGCGCTGTATGGTGTTGAGTCACTAAAAAGAACCAACTCACATGAATCATTCGATTGGGAATCGATCTACACTCGTCGCGCTGTATGTTGTTGAGTTGAATCACTAAAAGGAACCGATTCGGAATCGATCTACACTTGTACGTTTTTGATTCGCTAAAAGAACCGGCTCACAAAAGTCATTCGTAATCGCTCTACATTCAGCAGCAGTGTTGAATAACACTGCCAGAGCGTTATAGTTTTATAACCACACTGGCGTCTGAGAGCCGTTAACGGAACTGAATGTGACGAAAATAAAAATCGAACGGCTCTTCGTTCCAAACCCTGTGTGATGCAGATTTAACAACGCTCCCAATCCCAGAGCCATCTTCGCCTTATGACACATCCTCACGTGTAAAACACATTCTGGCTCACAGAATGTACTGATTACACAATAGTATTATCGCGTAAAATCCCTACATTAACCGGATGTCCGTAACAACCCGAAATATCATCTAATCGTCCAGTCAGATAGTGCAGTGTGACTTGGGCATGTCAGGATAGTGCAGAAGAGCTCTTTTTTCTGTCACGTGCCTTCATCTTGCACCTGCAAATGCTCTAAAGCCACTGTATTCTCATCACTAATGTTTTTGGCCATCCTTCTGTTGTTGTAAGGTTAGTAAATGCGCATGCTTTTACTGACGCATATATAAGCAACAGAAAATGATACTTTACTACAATGAGCGGAGCATTGGGTTTCGCTTGTTCCGGTCTGTATTTGTCTTGCGGCGGTTGTGAGAGACAGGTTGGCACGCTTCTGTTGTTGAATCTGATGGTTTAATGCGGCTTATTATGGCTTGACTGCAGAGCGCAGGGCGGCAGGGATGTTCCCTGAATAAGTGGTGACTCACGCGATACCAGACCGCGATTCATCTTGATTTATCGATGTCCGTTGCTACTTAATATTATAGACATACCTGATCTTAATACATTCTGTAATACATAGCATGTAATGTTAATACATAGTTCATATATTTAACATAAACAAAAAGATACAGTGATTTATCCATGTCCTTATGGATTGTTACATGGGTTGTTTATGCAAGGATAAACAATTGTACCCAAAGTCTAAATTATAGGTTCAGGTTTATTATATGTATTTTTGAGCAGCACATGTTCACAGATTACAGTTTTAATAAATGGCTGAGCTCAGTCAGGAGTGATTCACTTAAATAAATCCTACAAACCAATTAATATGTCATCTGGAAATTGTTTCATCAAATCTCGACACCGAGACAGCGAAGTGCTTTATTATGGTTGCTCCAATGTCTTAATTAATCACTGTATCAATGAAATGTTGTGATAGATATAATGAAAAAAGAAAACCAAAAGCTTTACCAGTAATCTGTTACGGGAAATTGCAATGTTATTGTCAGTTGTCAGTAATTCCTTGAATTCATATTCCTAATTACATATAGCTTTTTAACACAAAATTTAGTTTTAGATTAAAGCACCAGCTGGGTCAAAAATGAGAACTGATTTGCTATTCTCTAAATTAAAAAGAGCAGGCAGTCTTGGGGGGCCACTGAACAGAATCTAGTAACCAATAACATGGGCCGAAGCACAAAATGGCTTCTGGATATCTCTGCGACAGTCCTGCACAAGTGCACTTGGTTGAACACTCACAGATTGAAAATATGGTCAAATGCGTCACAAGAGCATAAAAGGCAGAAGACAGCAATGGATGAAAAGATGAGCAATGGGAAGAGGGGGGATAATGTTGGTAGAAGAAAAATAAGCAGATAAGGGATGTCAGAAGAGGGTGGCTGAGAATGAGAGGAGCAAAGACAAGATACCCTGAAGAATTAGCTTGTATGATGCATAATGACTCCAGAAAGAAGCCCCCTCATGGCAAACATCTCAGCCTGTAAACTCTGCCCACACATGTGGGTTTCCCCTCCACCATCTGTAAATATCAATAGTGCTGGAGGTTTCTGAGGGTGGAAAGAGAAGCATCATAAATCAGCATAAGGACTGACGCTGTCCTCTCTCTGTGAACACAATTTTCAAGAGGTCACAGTGGTTAATAAGTGCAGTCTTAAACTTACTGAATAAAAGTGAGATTAAGCAAAGGATTAAGAGCTAGCTGATGTAACTTACTGTAGTTTGTACTTGCCACGTAATACTGAAAGAACTGAAGCAATGCGGTGTGTACTGCATTTGGCATCTAGTTTATGAAAATGTTCATATAAGACCTTATATTTGTGGTTGTTACAATGTGGAAATAGTATGCTATCATGGGTAATGCAGTTGTTTAAAATATGTCTGTATTAATGCATGAGGAAAATGACTTTTTTACCTGTGCCATTTGTCTTTGCTAGGCATCTTAATGTTTGTGCCTTATCAGATGGACATTTTATGCATTTGGCTACTTTTGCAAGCTGTTAGTGTGAGCAATTTGGACGAATGTTATGGCATCTGTTCATTTGCTCCTAGCTGCAGTCTGAAGCCATTTTAGAATTGTAGCTCTCTCAGAGTACTGAGAGCTCATGTAATGAAGTTTTCTACAGCATGGCGCATATATATAGTGTATATAAAGGCACAGACAGATGAGATCATGCAGATGATTCATACTTTCTCAGTTTACATGTAAAGATTAGGCAGTCTGATTCCATTAAAGTGGAATCGTATTTCAGTATTAAGTAGCATGCTATAGTAAATACTACTTGGAAATTCAATATTAGCCTTTGCTTCATGTTTGCATATTTCTTTTCAGGATTATTTGACTGTTGACCCATGTTTGAGATGCCAAACAGTCATTTGATAACAATACACACTGGCTCATTTAAGTCATTCAATAGGACGGAGAATGACAAATTTGCTATAGTTGAAGTATTAACGCTTGTATTTTCTCTCTTTGATTGTCAATAAATGATGTTTCTCATTCAGAATAAAATCCTTTCTATTGTCTACACTTTATGTGAATGTAGCTGAGCTATATGTTATGAAGCACTCCATATGTAAGAAATGATTTTGTGGCATTCACTGATTTTGACAGTGATACATATTCCAAAAATGGAAAATGGAGCATTTAGATGGTCCTTCAGTGAATATCCATTTTATTTATTTATTTTGAGCATATGTATAACAACATTTATGCTTAAACAAGAAAAATAATTTAATAATCAGGTAAGAAAAACAGATTAGATAGCTCAAATTTTATGAACAGAATAGTTATCTTACGTTCAATCAGTTACTGGTGCTTTCAAGAAGAATTTTTAAAATGCATCATTTAATTGAATTGTTTATTTATACAGCTTTATTTATTTTAGCTAAACGCGCCTCTATAAAATAAATCTGTTAATCGCGTTTCTGTTGAGCAAAAGTCTTTGTGTGCTTACTGGATCTTGGGCTTCCTAATTGCTTTTTAATGTCTGTTGTTTATGACTCCTCAAATATTTAACACCTGCTGATGCTATCATTCAGGTGTCATTTTTTCTGTGCTTTCTTCATACCTCCCACCCCTCCTGTCTGATCAACAAAACAAATGTCACAACCACATGATACCATCAGTGCAGTTTATGAGATTTTCATATAAATTACTTTTGTTGGCACCCAATTCGCCTTTGATGGATTTTGTCTTTGCTGCAATGTCTGTTGTTGAAGGGACATATAAATACAATATGAGAATGTTAGTACGCCAATCAAAAAAGAATGTCAATGGAATGCAGTTAAAAACAGATCTTCTGCAGGTGTGAGGACGTCTGAATGTTGTTGTTTTTAGTGGGTCTGTTTCTATAGAAAATAAAAAATGGTAGCTGATAGCTTCCTCTGCTGCTTTCTGATCATCATTCCTATGAAGTTGCAATAAAAACGAGAAGGTCACACTCAAACAGACTGCATAGCCAGCCCTCCAATCCTTGCCCTGTCAAACTCATCACTTCATCACTCGTCATTTCGCCAAGAACCTTGGAGCCAGATGGGGAGGCTAAAGGGAACAGGGTGTCGGGTGGGGAACACAGTGTCTGCTTTAATGGCCGTGTTGTTCATAAATCCATCCTGGGGCTTCCCCATGAGAGGGAGTCTGACTCTGAGGTTTACAGGCGGCGAGGAGGAAGGGCTCTCTGCAGTAGGACCTAATGCCGTTGCTGCAGAGCTGAACACAAATGGGCTTGTGAAATGGACTCTGTCAAATCAATTGCATTGGCTGTTGGATCCCCGCTAAATCACAAAACCCTTCAACCCAGTGTAAAAGGGGGATATAAATGAGGTTCTAAGGCTGCTGCAGTCATTCTAGTTTATGGTGCAGCAACATGAGTGCGTAGTGCAGAATCTGCTAGGAAGAAAACTCAGTATGTAGCTGCATGCACACTGGAATGTTTAATTTGGATCAGTACTAATGACCGTCACAGATTACAAGCGTAATGATTTTCTGTTAGAGAGTACATGGTCTGTTGATTCTTTTGCAGCATTCACTATGTAAATATTCAAAAAATGGACCTTTAGTAGGTCCTGCTGTAAATATCCATTTAATTTCATTTTTCATTTTTTTGCAGCATTTTTCCAAAGCAGGCTTAAATTACCAGTAAATATCCATTTCAAAAATATCAGTAAATATTTATGTTTACTGGATATTCACTGCAGTAAATAGCCATTTTATTTATTTGTTTTTTGTATTTTTTTTAAACAGCACTTTTCACTGTACAGTGCCCTATTTGAGCATAAATATAACAGAATTTAATACAATTTATGCATAAACAAGAAGAATAATGTCCTATAGATGTAAGAAAAATAAAGATAATTCTTAATAAAGACATTTTCTTATCTTAATACCTTTTTTACATGTTAAAATATCTTAAATTTATTTAATTTCAAGGATTAGACAATAAATGAAAAGTGCCATCTAAAATTTTCATCTAAAATGAGCATTTTTATCAGGCTCCTATGTTTAAGTAATTTTGCTCTATGCAATTAAAGTGAAATAACTGAACATAAATATAAGAGCCTGATAAAAATGCTCATTTTAGAAGAAAATGTCAGACGGCACTTAGAGGCTTTTGCATCTGAACTCTTCAAATATTTTTTGCATTGTAGATGAGAAGAAAACCATGGGGAAGCCCACCTCCTTAGACTTCTGGTGGCATATTCCTAATTCACTCTAGTATAATCAAATTTGAACTATACTGTGTTGAGGTCTTTTTATCTTATATTGAATTTTCCACATGGTTTACATGATTATACTTTTCTGTTTCTATATATTGTACACATGATTTGTACAAGGAGTGAGAACAGTACCAGTGTTAGCAGAGCTCTGGAATCTCTCCACACAATCCTCCACTCAGGAGGAAGGGGACTGATGTTATTAATCACTGCTGATGAGAGGAGGGGGCGGCATCGCGCAGGCCTGTCCTCATCTGGTTGTATTGCCTTGTGAATAATAAGCCATTGCTATAGTTTACAGGTGGCCGGCTTCATCTGTTACTCCATGATTTTCAATCAAGGACAAGGCATGGCTGGAAACAAATGGGAGCATTAATGAACTCAGGGACCTCCCTAAATAATGCATCACCTGCTGCAGTTTATATTGTACATTTGTTCAACTAAACGTAACTGCAACTGTTGATGTGTTTTTATTACACTGAAAAAAATTTGGTGTAGAAACAATTTTCACTCAGAAACTTCTGGTAAATTTGACAAATAGTTACAAAAAATAAGTAACACATTGATTTAAATGTGAAATTTTGAAGTAGAAATACTGAAATAGTATTTTCTTGTTTTGTTTAAAACTTTGAAAAATCTTTTTTTTACATTGTACATTAAATGTGCTTTCTGGTGGTATGAGAAAATAAAGCTAACTATGCAGTCGATTTATTGTGGTATATGGTTTGATGGCAATCTCAGATGTTCATCAGTTTGCCAAGCATAAAATGTATGAATAACATATGGCAAAAAGCCAGTTTTTGTGCAGTTTTCTCTTTCTTCTTTTTTCCGACATTGCATTGGTGAAATAGGATTCTCATAGAGACTCTGATTTTGAAACATGTCAAGCTCGATAACTTGCTCTACGAGAGTCAATCTGTTGAAACATACATAACACTGTAGAGGGGAAATACCATAACCCTATTTCAAAGGTAATCTCGTAAAACACGTCTGTTTCGCCTGACTCAGAGATTTAGAGGTCAGGCATGATAAGTTCATTCCATTTCAGGGGATATAAGGTGAAGTTAGCGTTTAGCAAAGTGTGTGAGAGAAACAAATGAGTGGATACTGGTGCAGTATTTAAGCTTTAAGTTTTGGAGGAGGACAGTTTTTGTGTGGTAACTGAAGTGCTGCAGTGAAGGGAGAGGCTGCATGTTTGAAGAGAGAAAACAAAATGGCAGCCAGCTAGGAGTCGGAGGATGAGTGAGCACACACACACACACACACACACACACACACATACAGCTATTCTAAAAGAGCATGTGTTTGAACCATCGAGCTTCTCATTGTCTTGGTAAACAAACATACAGCTACATACAATTTTCAGTATCAGACAGTAACCTAATGGTCAATAAGTAATACTCTGGAGCCTAGTTCAGTAAAAAACTTGCATCATTATGTTTACTGCTTTTAGAGTCATTATTGTAAAACTTTTATTCCAGGACAGTAACTGAGTCCAATTATTGTTTGATCTTAAATTTTGTGTAATGAAAAATACATTGTTTCATTTTCAAACCAATCATTCTACTAAATATTTTATTGTCTCTCCCAATAATAACTCTCCCAAAAAGTATTAAGTAATGTATAATGATTATTTTAATGGCTAGACATCATAAAGAATGGAAAAACATTAATAGTGTACTCTTGGCACAAGGCCAAGCTTTAAAGTTTAAATGATCCCTGCTTTATTCATAAGTTTTTCTCTGTTTACCAGTATTAATTTTCTTGTAATCCCTGTCCAGTCTTGTAGATTTCTTGTTTAAATATATATGTTTATATAGTAATGTTCTATAGAGATGTGCACAGGTCTCACCATCTACATTTGAGTGCCTCAGAACTAGCTCGCTTCATCTGCCATCATTCAACAAGCAGAAAATAATAAGAGTCATCAATTAAGCAGAAAGGAGAGCATTTTCATATTTGCACCATTTTTCTTCTATATTTAATGACTGGTAGTGCACTGGAAAAATAACATGAATAGTTACCACTACCTAATGCATTATTAATAATCCTGGGATATAGGCAAGAGATACAATCATTTTAACCTGACAGCAGAAGCAAACTGCAAAATTATTAAACTGAAAATACAAATAAAATAAAAGCCTTTTGACCTTTTGTTTACAGAACATCTGTTAACAGGTCAATAATTGAAGATCCCATCTGCTCAGTTCTCTGGCTTGCACTGATGTTAACTTTTTTGCATTGTTGCAGGTTTAGCTAACCGACAATGCAAAGGCCTGCTAATGGTGTCATTCATATTCATAATACAGCAAATAACATTACATTTGCTCAGTTAAAAAATGAGAGGATGAAAGATGTGGAGGGAGAAGCAAATTAAAAGTTTTTCAGTAGTAAAGAACAGCGTGGGAAGTAACCAAAGAAAGTAAATTAGCAGAAAACACGAGTCCTGAGGTTTCACTGGCCTAGTTAAGACAAATTTCCAACATTGTTTTGCTTTTCCACATGATAAAATGAAGGCAGCAAGGCACCTCTTTGATTTGGCCCATTGTTATTTCTCTGGTCTCTCAAATTGTGCTCAACTTTTAGGTTATTTCAAAAATACTGCCACAAAGAATTCACCATGACGTTCACTGACCTGACATTTTTATGCACTCATCAGAATCTGAACGAGTTCATTCATTAGAGGATAAGCGAGGACATGCAAGAGACGTTTCTGTATTGGTGTGTTTCACTGGCACCAGCTAGGGCACCATGGCATATGGCACCATACTGCAAATTCATCACAAACATATTTCTATTACCCTGAGCGAGCCTGCATGAATACACAGCCTGGATGATGGGTCAATCAATTTTAGATTGGTGCTCCCTGATCTTTAACCAAAGCAGAAGATGACATTCATTTCACTGGTGGAGATGGGAGTGTAATATTGCAGCCTTTAGAGTCTCTGGAGTATTTCACAGTAAAAGGTCAGGCAGGCATGTTAAATTTAATCGCTTGAGTAAAATTATGCAATTAATGGAGGCAGTATCGCTCTTTAATACCTGCTTGTAATTCATTGGATATTTCACTGATAGTGTTGTGTATGGTTGAGTTGGATGATAAATTAAGATGTCTGTTCTTGTATACGAGCATGAGAGTTTGTAAAAACATGTTTTACTTTAAACTTTGAATCAGGATGCCATCATTGCCCACATGCTTGTGCAGTTTAACACACACTCACAATTATTCAGTAAGCTGTTCTTTCTAGACCCCTTGGGATATCTTGCTAGCTGTCAAGCCAGTCTTTTCAGGAATATATCTGTCAAGCTCACAGTTTCCATGACAGAGCAGGGACAAATTTCTCCTGGTACACCCAGAACCTCAGGGAAGAATTTAATCAGCTAAACACAGCAGCCAGCACCTCGGCACGAAGAGAAGAGGCGATGGGCTCCTTAAGAGCAGACAATGTCCTACTGTCCATTTCATGACATTTAATTAGCCTGTGTAAATGAAATGAGTTTATTAGTTGTATGAGCCTATGAATTTAACGTCCGTGGCTGTTTCTCTGAGGAAGGCAGTATTGGTTTTGTATGGATATATTGTCTTTGTTAAATCTGGATGACACAATTCACTATTCGAGTGAGCTCCATCATTTAATGTTTTCCTTTTCTCTGTCTTTGTCTGATTCTTTTAGCTTCCCCCAGACTTCCAATAAAACCCACTCTTCCCAGTTGGAGACCAGCTCCACCCAGCACACCCAGCAGCCATGGCAGATGATTCGGATATGCGCAATGAGCTCTCTGACATGCAGCAACGTGCAGACCAGCTGGCCGATGAGGTAAGGTCATTCACTTCCTCTCTTTATGCTACACTTACATGAACAACAACCTTCAAACTTTAACTAGGTGCAATCAAAAGACAAATGTAGTACCAACTAAGGGAACAAAATGGATCTTAATGAAGCACGGATGTGTTTTTGACCACCAAACCAAGTGATAATGAAGAATATTTAGAGTAAAAAAATGTAAACTCCCATTTTTTGTTTAAAGATGCATTCAGCAACAAAGAAATGAATAGTTAAGATCATGTACAGTCACATGAGATGAAGACTAATAAAAACAGTGGTCACATCAGTAGCCTAAACTGATTTTTTTCCACATGGAGCAGGTGAATGTTAAAAAGCTGAATTCTTTTATCTCTGTAGCTTCCTGTTATTGGACACTTTATAGAGTTGATAATAATTGTATAAATTACATTATTATAAAATAATTATTTAAAATAATTATTAGATATTTAATTAATTATTTATAATTATAATTTTAGGTTAATTAATCATGGCTTACTATGAATAGTGCATTTCTATTTTATAATTAATACTTGTATTAATTGTTATTATAATATTAATACTGGCAATAATTTTAATATATTTTATTAATTATTTGAAATTATTATAATTTTAGATTAATACATTAATCATGGCTGACGCTGAATAGTGCACTTCTACAACTGAAAACATTTTTACATGATGCTGCATCAATGCCAATATTGACAACTGTTGATCAGCGCAACATAAACAATAATGCAATAAATAAATTAGCATTCTTTTATTTGCTAAGTCATCTGTTTAGTTGAAGCAGACATTAAATGAGTTTTGCTCTCATCCAGGTCACTGACATAAGTTAATTATTTCACATTTTCATGCTCTGTTGATTGAAGCTTGGATAAATTGCTGTAATTTATTCTACAGATTTATTTATTTGTACATAATTTGTTCTGTGGGCTGCAACTGTGAGATGTCAGAGTCCATATGTGAATGTGTGTGTGTGTGTGTGTGTGTGTGATGTGGCGGGAGGGTTCACCTGCACTCTGCCTTACATAACGCTGCAGCATTTGCTGTGTGTGTGTGTGTGTGTGTGAGAGAGAGAGAGAGAGAGAGAGAGAGAGCTGTGGGTGGCGTCTGTGAGTTTGCAGCCTGATGGAGCTCCTCACTGCCACCCCACGCTATGATTCTCACAGCTGAGCAGAATATTAAAACATAAACAGCACACCACATTGCAAAAATGGCCTTCAGCCTTCTAATCCACAGAGACATGAATTCATAATAACCAGACTCTCAGTCCATGATATTTGTTTGATGCTGTAGATCTACTTATATAAATGGCATACTGTTGAAATATGTTCAGTATTTGTAATGTTTAGTAAGAAGGAAATTATTCAGCTCCAACGTTTCTGACATTTCACATCAGTGAGAGACAGAAAGATGAAGTGGTCACAATGGTGGATGGCCTGAGATCTAAAGTTTGAAAGGAGAGGTGAATGATGTTCTGATGCTTAATGCAGATTTTTTTTTTCGTACATTGTTCTGTAGAGACTTACATTTTTTTGGTATGTTAGTGCTGTAAAGAACATCCATTGATTATTTATCTATTATAGTGTGTGTTAAAAATCCTCCCACACACTATCTCTGTCAGTTCAATTCTGGTTTTAACATCTTTTTCCTCCCCCCCCACCAACAGTCACTGGAGAGCACCCGACGTATGCTGCAGCTTGTGGAAGAGGTAAAGAGACACTTTATTATATTTATATTAAAATGATTTCTCAGTGTATGCATATGCTCTTTCTTTCTGATCACAAATGTTTAATATATGATCTGTCATAAGATATTTTTTGAAAGAAATAAACATACTTATTCAGCGAGGATGCAATAAATAGATCAAATCTGACATTAAAGACTTTTAAATTATTATAAAATATTTCTATTTCAAATAAATGTTGTTCTTTTGAACTTTATATTCATCAAAGAATCCTTAAAAAATGTCCCATGGTTTAAATTGTATTAAATATTTAGCTAATTAAATATTTAATCAGATTAATAAATAAATATTAAGCAGCAACTGTTTATTTTTCAGCAATGATAATCTTGAGTGCCAAATCAGCATATTTGAATTCTGCAGATTTCTGAAGCATCATGTGACACTGAAGACTGCAATGGCTGCTGAAAATTCAGCTTTGCCATTACAGGAATAAATTACATTTTAAAATGTAATAAAATAGAAAACAGTCATTTTAAATTGTAATAATAATTCACAATATTATAGTTGATCAAATAAATGTATCCTCGGTGAGCATAAAAATAATAAAATTATAAAACAAAAAATTAAATGTACTAAATTAACATGTTAAATTGACAGCCCTAGAAAAAAAATAGATCAATAAATCAACAGATCAATACTTGTATTTTATTCTATCTTGAGAGCTGTAGTCCGCAGACAGAGCTCAGCAAGCTGGACTTGGCTAATCTAGGCTAGATGGGTTGAGGGTGTTAAAGAGAGAAAGAGAAGAGAGGTGTGTATATCTGAGGGGAAGAACTGTGATGAAGTCTCCGCAACATATCTCAAGGTCATATCGATAATCACAGCCCATATCTCTGCAAAGAGCACCTCCCTATGTCCATTACTGGCAGATCAGGGAAGTGATAAGTCGCCTCTGAGTTGACAAATAGACGAGTCGCCTGAGGCCTCTAAAGCTGACAGACTGATAGACAGAAGAAAACTGGAAAGAGAGGGTGAACATAGATCAAGAATAATTTGTCACTGCTGACACATTCGATCTAAGATACTACTTATGTCAGCCCATACCAGCCTTTTCATGTTTTAGTTAGACTAATCAAATGTTCTCGGCACTTATAGATGATCAGCAGTATTCCTGCGTTAGGCCAAAACAGAGGTAAATCACATTCATTATTTATACCTGTAGAAGAATTGAGTTTGTTCCAGGCTTTTACTGCTGCGTGGAAATTCAGCGGTTTATGGCACAAACAAATTAATCCCCAAGGATCCATTTAGGGCACATTGTGATCCCATCCGGAATGGGGGGGGGGGTGCTGCTTCATGTCCTGCTGATTTATGCACCACCGAGCCTTACGATTATCCCAAATATCGATATCCCGTTCCCCTCAAAGCGCTGAAGCTGCACTTTACTGAAATATGTCACAGCTGCCTGTTATTTTCCAAACTCCAGGAAAAACAGCACAGCAAATTTTCCACGCTGATCATTAGGTTTACGGAAAAGTCGTATTGTGCAAGTGGTGGATGAGATCTAGGATGCCAGTTACCAAATAGTAATGGACATTGGTTGCTCAAAGACATTTTTTATTGAAGATTAGAACTATAAGAGCTGATTTATAACGCAGACCTTTTCAGGGCGCTATTAAATAATAAACACGTCATGGATGACATCTATAGCAAAATATGAATTGGAATCTCTGGCATTTACGTCCTTGTGCTAATGTCCCCTAATCATTTTTACAGAGGTTTGGGAGGAGTAAATGTCCTCTGTATGAGTGTAACTCATTTCATAAGCTTTAATGAGATGATAGATGATTTGTTGCGATATTAATGGGCAAACCAAATAGTGTGTCCTCAATATCTGAGGAATGAAAAGGCATCGCTTGTTCTGTGTAGCACCTTCAATGAGATCCCACCGTATTTGTTGCATTGCCTAAATATTTGGTTGTACTCCAACACTCATTTATTCTTCTAAACAAAAAAGTGGATTCATTCATTGCTGCCATTTTTCAGCAGAATTTCATTGATGGATTTTTTTGTTTAAGGGTGAATTGTCTCAATCCATGAAAGCTCAGAAAAGACTCTCAATAGATTCTGTCTCACATTAGCACAGAGAGTGCATTTACTAATGATATTGATCAGAGCTGTATGCTCCACAGTAATTAGCGTCTGCTTATTTAGTCTAAGAAAAAGGAGAAGAACATTATGCAATTTAAAATGTCACCAGTACAGAAGGTTTCCCTGTAGACTGCCTCTGGAATGAGCCTTGTGTTTTGTATGCTGACCCTCACCTCTTTTTCTTTGTCCTTCTTTATTCTCCACTTTGTTTTCCATGTATTTCACCCTCTTTTCCATGCTTCTTCTCCATGACTCTCGATGCATAGAGTAAAGATGCTGGTATCAGGACTCTGGTTATGCTGGATGAGCAGGGAGGTAAGTGTGGATGTATTTTAGAGGCAATTTTCATGCATTCTTGGCACATAAAAAATATTGTATATGTCTGTTAGCTTTTCATATAAAATTAAAATGTTTTTAAATAAATTTGCATTAATAAGCAACTATAGTATGAATCATAAATTGATTTTAAGCTTCATCTCTGATTTTCTTTCAGTTAATTCCACTGATTAAAGCATAAAGCAATTAAAGTCATTTTATGCAATGTAATTATGATTTCCTCTGCTGTTTCTGAAGTAATACTAAATCTTTCACCTTTTGCTAACACGTTTCCTCTTTTATTTAATATTTTTTCGTTATACTGTATTACTAAAAACAGGACTGGCCACTGTAACTGTCCATTTAATGCTTGCATTTAAAACAAGTTTACTGTTCAGTTTAAAAAGTAGTTGCCATCACATTCGTTTTTTTAGGTAAGCAGCTTTTAACAATAAACTTTCAAGAAAACAAATAAAGCAACGATCGATTTAGCTGGTAATGACAAATGACACTCTTTCCCATAAACTGCACTAATACCCTTTTGTATAATCCCTGGCACAATGCTAATATTATAAAAAATAGATATTACCCATTTCAACAGTGTAATTTCAATACGTAAAAAAGTTAAAGTGGGCCATAAGGCTCTAAACAGCTTGCTCCCACTTTAAAAGCACACATTAGCTCGTTTGGCTTAGTGTGATTTAAAAAAATGACATAATTGGCCTTGCTCTAAGAATTAGCTTCTTAGAAGCCCTCTGATTGGCTCCTGCGTGTGAGGGCCCCCCTGTCTGCAGCCAGTAATTAGTCTTTTCATAAGGGGAATGAGATCTCACTCCTTCATCCCTTCAAACTGAGGCCTAAAGCTTATTTAAACAAAACTCTCAGCCCAGAAGTGACACTAAGCTAGTCTGTTATCAAGGAATGAGGTATGTCAAAAGTTCAATTCCTTGTTTTAAATGAGAATTTATAGAATTTTCATTAATCATCTTTAGGTTAATTTGCTTTGCCTAAATGAAAGTGCCTTGAAATGCCAGGGATTAAACAAAAGTAACTGATGTGGTAGGCTTGTTTCCCTCTTGAACCATTCCCAGTTTGCCTCTCTCTTTCCTGTGACTGATACCTTCACTAAACCTCTTAACAATATCGAACACACCCTGTCTGCACGACAAACACACCAGACTGCATCACCACGGGTCACCCAGCACCTCAGCCATATCATCCCCTAACCACACAGAAGTCACACAAACAAACCATAAGCTGCTCCCTCTTCCATTGTACCGAGGAGAAAAGGAGGCTGTCAGCTTCCAGCAAATGAGTCAGCAAACTACAGCCACAAAGCCTTGAGAGAGATCAGGGCAGTGTTTTATTCTGCCCCAAGGTCTAATTAAAGAGACACTGTCGCACTCATGCAGTGGCCCTTATGGGAGAATCTGTCTACTGTTGGCCGGCAGGATCAAATTCGAGCTAGAACTGCCTGTGTCCACTGTGACTTCATCCACTTGAAGTTTTCCAAGTGTTAAATGTGAAAGTCAACGTGAATTGCCATTTGCAACCCATTTTACTTCCAAAATGTGATGGATTTGGAGTGACAAAGGATATTAATGAGAAAAAAGGTTGGGCAGGACTTGATTTTATTTGTTAACTTGATTTTACTTGATTTTAAGTTTACAAAAAACATAAATTTAAAAACTTAACATTATTCAATAGCCTGTGCGGCCTCAGTGATGTCAGCAGAAAATAAAAGTTACTCCTTATTTGATTAATGATTACGAAGACACTTTTTTATTTTTGAAAATACATGGACAGATGAATCGTTCACAGTGAGACCAGAAACATGCATTAAGTAAATCGGGTCCATTTTGATTTCATGTTGACTTTGGTGCATCTCTAAATAAATAAAGGATGAAGTCTTGCTATTTGAACTCTTTCCTAACTCTTTTTTGCATATGTAGGTTCATTCTAATGCATGCGTCCCCTCTAGATGCATTGAGCAACTTCGCATCCAGTTCAGCAGTGCTCATTTCTCATATATTCCTGTAAAACAAGAGCCAGTAAATTCATTCCACTGCTGTCATCCCTTTGTCCTGACCAGAACAACTCGATCGTGTTGAAGATGGCATGAACCATATCAACCAAGACATGAAGGAGGCCGAGAAAAATTTAAAAGATTTAGGGAAATGCTGTGGCCTTTTCATATGTCCGTGTAACAAGTAGGTACTGACCATGTGGCAGAAGGGTCTTACGTATGTGGTGGCTGTCCCGTTTTTTTTCTTCCCCCTTTTTTGAGTTTCCTTTGTCACAGTGACTGTCTGAAGTTTTGTCTTCTTCTTTTGTCCTCTCTTTTCCTCTTTCTTTTCCTCCCTCCTTTATTTTCCTGACACCTGCTCTCGTTCTGTGGGGGATAAATTACTTGTTGTTTAATCAGAGCAACTGGAACGCATCGAGGAGGGAATGGACCAAATCAATAAGGACATGAAGGATGCAGAAAAGAATTTGAACGATCTAGGAAAATTCTGTGGTCTTTGTTCCTGTCCATGTAACAAGTAGGTGCTGCTTGCCTGCCTGCCTGCCTGCCTAAAAATAAATCATACTGAGAGGCCTGTAGCCCTATAGTCAGGCGTGCCCAGGGTGGCTTGCCATGTTCACTACCCATGATCCTAAGCACAGACAGTGAGCATGAGGCATGGTCACACATGCTCATAGACGTACAGCAGCCCAATTGCTTTTGCTCTGGGTCCTTTGATAGACAGTTTATCAACTAAATGTATGAATATAAGGCATGCTGCACAACCCAAGGCCACCCTTCTTTTAAAATCAAGGTATTAATGAACGTTAAACCAAACCACTAAAACTGCATGGATGTGCCAAAGTTGAGGTAAGTCACTAAATATAGTCCAACGTAAATTCATTCAAAATACTTAAAGAAAAGTAAATTATAGCCTACATATATTTTTGACCAACTTAAGTATTACATCTTTATTTGATAATTTATTGTTACTATCCAGCCTAGATTAGTAAACATAACTCATACGTGACGCACTCATAATTTTGAGTCGTTTGCAGAGAAACGCGATTTTAAGCAAACATGTAGACTGTTTTGTGTTAGTTTTAAAATAAAGACTTCAAATTATGTCAATTTTATTACGAAATTACATAAATGGCGTTTTGGCGCTCATTAACGTGTGACATCGCAACTGCCTCAGCGCGAGCAAACCGATAGCTTCTTTTTTAACTAAATACTAATTAAAGAGGAATTATACTAATTATAGGACGAAAATTGAGTTTGAATGAACATCAAAGGATATCAAAAGATGTAGTACAACTTACTGAAATGTATCTGTCGTGTAATCCATGTTTTAACCGCAAAGAGGCGTCAATAATAAAACAGCTCGTGAACATGTCACGTGACGTTACCAGAAAAAATAACGGAGTTTCATGTCGCTAAAATCTGTAATATATTTTTAAATTTATACACTGTTAAAATGTTCTAGAAGTGTTATTTAATGTGTGTTTAATGTATAAATCTCTTTCAATAAATGTCTAAAAATTATTTGCAATAGAGGAAATTTTTGTAATGACAGCCAGCATTTGAATGATTATAAATCGTCAACAATTTGGAATAGAAACACTTTCCTCTTTCAGTGCATAAAACTCAAAAATATGTTTCTTGGTCAAAACGACTCAAAATGATAGAGAAACTCACACACACACAAGATAAAAATATTTAAAAGCATCTGCTTGAAAATGTACGTGCATACATTAGATTTTTTTTTTTTTTTTTACAACTTTGAAAGCACATCCATCAATGCTACCTGTATGACTGCAATAGCATGTCCCTGAATGCCAAATGCATGCTCATGCATCTCTTGCTGTTATTTGTTAAAGAACAATAATGCATAGTAGCAATGCTGATGACCAACTCCTACTGAAAGTCATTAAGATGATCTAACAGTTCCAAGCCTGTCTCATTCATGTTGACAGGGATAGTTTGGCAAAGAACAGGACACGCAGTCCAGTCTGTAGCCGCAGTACAGTGGAGAGAGCCAATGCTTTTGCTGGTTCCCCAAGGGGAACAGACGAGATCTAGGTCAGACAGAGAAAGATACAGTGCAGATATTCAGTTTTTTATGTGAGAGCCTGTCATAAAATCCCAGACTGATGCAGAGGCGCAAATGAACCTGTGCGCTTAGGGAAGTTGAATTTTGGGTGAGACAGTGGTTCACATTAAACTTAGTTCATAGTTTTAACAAAATTATAGTCACTTTTTTAATAGTCATTATTTTAAAACCAAATGTGATTTTCAGTAGGTTATTTAATAGTTGAAAGGAAAGGGAAAGTAATTTAGCTATTCTAGGTTCTAACTATCAATATTTTAGGCATTGTTTGCCAGTTTGAGTATTAACTGCTCCTTCACATTAGATAAAGCTCAACATGTTTAGAGAGAGAATGGAGGGAAGGCAGCCGGGGGAATTGTAGCTTTAGTCCATCTCTATAAATAATACTGCAGTGGGAGGCTTGGCCATCTCTCTTTAGATAAATCAAGAAATATTAGAAGTAAAATCTATATCAGCAACCCACAGCCAGCACAACAGCTGATGAATAAAATGGCCTTGTTCATGCAAAAGATTTAGTCTTTATAATTTATAAATTAGGTTTATGATTTTCTTGACACAATTAGAATGAATTCAAGGCTGTCATATTGACAGACTATTAAATAAAATTGTTTGCAGTGGCAATTAGAATATTGCTTGCAGTCTTACATTTGATTATTGTTATTCTGTTCCTCACCTCTGGCCTCTGAATGATAAAAATATCCCACTGTCATGTCTACAACAATAAATAGTAATAATCTATAATAGGTGGTTGTCGTATTTGATAAGATTGCATATGTTTTGGATAACTGCCGTGTAAAAGAGGCTATAATTACCAATAAATGATAGTTTCATTCATTTGTGGTTCTGGGTTAATAATCTCATAGCATTACTGAGCTGTCATTGTCTTTCCTACATTATAATATTCATATTTAAAAGTCAGAAACAACAAGGTGAGGTGGCCAGTGAAAGGGCAAGATAGGATGCGGTTCTCTTCCTCCAGTTTCTTTTCTGTTGAAGTTATTTACACTTGTCTCCACTGATGTGGCAGTCCTGTTACTCTGTGTTGTCTGTCGCCAAGG
>JAFVLL020001429.1:0-24896 GCA_021397915.2 Tor tambroides
ATGAGCCTGTTGTATCCTTGGGGTGCAAATTCCACTGGGGTGGTGGTGCTGGTGGTGGTTAGGGGGTAAGCGCATTGACCCTCTGAAATCACTGAACTGTGAGCTGTCTGTCTGACCCAAACACACACTGATGCATGAGCTGCAGCACTGATCTCAGAAAGCTGAGAAACACACTGTCCTAGCCAGGTCACATGACACGCTTCCAGAAGGCATATTCTGTCTGAACTATTAGTCGGCTGGTCAGTCTTAAGAATGTCCTCACTATTTCTGACCCATCACCGAGTGAACATGGGATTTTTGCAGGTATTCCAGATGATACATGCAGAGGTGTGCGTGAGCATCAAGGATTAACAAAGCAAAAAAATCCCATTCCACCTCTTCTGACCCTGTCAAGGCCTCGGTTGCCTTTTTTACCCTTAAGGTTTCTGGTTAGGTTTAGGGCAGGGCAGGGCAGGTGTGAGAGTCAATTTACCTCAGTTACTGAATCCTATCTTTCTCTCACTCTCGAGTCATGTAAAAATGAACAGAGCTTACCAGCATCAGACTGAACCTCATGAATGAGGATCCTCTGAGGCCTGTGACAAGTGACTCGGCCTAATAGTCTTGATAAATTAAACACTTTATAGTTTCTCATAAACAGGATATTCCAATGAATTGACACTATATTCTTTTCACTTATCAGACAGGCTGAGCACTTCATGCGTCTGACGTCTTCTAACTCTTAATTCTGAGAAATCCATGTGAAATCCAAGTTTGACATTAATTTTGTTAATACTGAGTGATTCAGGGGGAGCAGAGTTAACTATTTGTGTCATTAGTAATACACGAGTCAAGAGAATAGTTTAGTGCTACTTGCATTATTACTAAATGAGTTACACTGCTTGAAAGACATTACTGTACTGATATTCCTCAAACATTTAGGCTTAGTTTATTCGAAACTCTTTAACCCTAATTATTAAACAACTGGACAATTAATTCAACCTAAAAAGCTTAACATTCAGACTTTGCGTTTTAGAAAATGTCAGCCCTAAGCGTGGTATCTTTGATTCAATTGTAAACTTTGTGATTTTTAAGAAATATAAGAAAAACATTTGCTATTAATGCATGTATTCTTTGTGGAACAGGCATAACCAGAAGCAAACTTCAAAAATGAAAGAAAAAAAATCATTAAAAAAATCGAATAAATAATAAAAATAAAAAATATGTATTATTACTAATCAATTTTAATACATTTTTCTCTTTCTTACCTGCAGCTTTGTCCATGACACAATAATCAGGTGAGTTTTCGAAGTACACCAGGTCATTTTTTGTGGCTTTCCTGAAGTCTTTATTGGCTACTGTGAATCCTGTCCCATCTTGGTTCATGGTTACCTCGATGGCACCGTTGTATTTCTTGCGAAGGTAATCTCCCGTTTTACGGAAATCCGACATTGCCAACCAGCAGGTTCTCAGAGTGCACGACCCACTGACTCCATGACATTTACACTCCAGCTTCATAAACCGCTTTACAGCCTATAAAACAGAAACCAAAAAAAACATCCCTAGTAGTAATTATATAAAGAGATTCCACGTGGCCAAGAATAGCTGCAGAATGTAAACAGAGTTTTACAGGAACGTTATCACAGAACAGCGTCAATGTGTCAGTATTTACATGCCAAAATGGTTGTAATATGTGTTTCATTCGACATGAGATTTTGTAAGGTTTCTCCACCACACGGGTAGAGTTATATTATCTTAAACGTACATAACCTTACCATTCTCCCACAGCGGTTATTGTGAAGGTTCATGAGTGCTCGTGCGTCTTTCACAGTTCGCTCTTTTGCATCTACGAAGGCTTTGGCAAACTTTATCCCATAGTTTATGTTATCACTGCAGCCACCCCAGTCAAACTCTCCTCGTTCGTCACTGGCCCGGCCGCGCTTGTGGGGGTCACAGTTGCACGTCTTTAGCTCCCCCTGACTGCAGGCGCGGGTAATGGCGAAAACCACTCCTGCTGAGGAGATTGCGTATACGAACGCCGCCTCACGACTGCCTGCGAAGACAAGAATCATGAAGCCACAACAAACACATGCAGGTCCTTTATCAGACGCTCACAAACACTTAATTACACCCTCCGCGCTCATATAATCTCAAACGCCACTTCTGATTTGTCCGCTAGAGACCTGCCCATAGAGGCATGACTGGCCCCGGTGTGAGTGTTTTGTTTAAATATTAGTACAGGCCTAATCCCTCCAGGGTGGGCCATTCTCTGCTAGGATAAATTGTTTGAAGGCTAGCAGTCTGATAGTGAACTGCTACAGTTATTTTCTAACCCTAACCTGGTATTTCTAAGCGTCCTGCATGTTTGGACTTATGTCACTCACACTGATTTCTCTAGCCTGACTGAATATAAGAAAGAGAAAAAAGTAATCATCAACTCCTCTGTACTCCTTGTAATTGTCCAATTTTGTGATTGAACCAAATGTGTGCTTCACTGTTTGTATTATGGAATGTACTTGCATAAAACTTTCTAACACTCTTTTTTTTCTATTAGCGAGGATGCATTAGCTTGACAGTAAACACATCTAAAACGTTACAAACATTTCCATTTTATACAAATGCTGTTCTTTCCAACTTTCCATTCAACAAGATGAAAAAAGTAATATTAAGCAACTGTTTTCAACATTGCTAATAATATTAAATGTTTCTTGAGCACCAAATCAGCATATTAGGATCATGTGACACTGAGGATTGAAGTAATGGCAACTGAAAATGGAGTTAGCATCACAGGAATAACTTACATTTTACAATATATTAAAATAAAAAATAATTTTAAAATGGAATAAGTATTTCACAGTATTGGTTTTGCTTTTGAACTGTATTCTTGCATTTCTGTGGCAGGTAAAATCCTATTACATTAGAATGTGTCCTTATTATCACATTAAATTAATAATATTACATGGCAATATTAAAGGACATATCAAGATTTTTTTTTTAAAGCCAATAGCTTTTAAATTATATGAGAGACATGAATAATGACATTTTTAAAGCTTTAAATATATCTGCTATATATCTGTGGAGTACACTAGCGTTTAAATAACCCTGAAGTTCTATATTCTAGTGTATATAAATAACTTCCACAGGATTAAAATATTGTTTTAATGGAGTCTTTTAGGTTAAGACCCCCTGCCCAGATCTCCACATATTATCCGTCTCACGCTGCTCTTAAGTCGTTTTCAGTTTCCTGTTGCAGCTAAAATGTGTTTCAATGATCTGTGCTCATGTAGTGCAATGACATCTGGAGGATATCTATGTTTGAATCGCTCCATCATTCATACAGATAGATATTCTCTGAAGAAAAATAGATTTTTAACAGTACAGTTGCTGTTTATAGGAGACTCCTCTCTTGGCAACCACTCCAATTCTAATTCCATTTCATAAACTGAATACGCACAGTGCTGCGAGAGTCTGTCCGGCTGCCAGAATCATCTCTCCAAACATTTACATCCACTATGCCTGTTTATGTGGTAAAGAGGCATAGAGAATGCTGGAGGGGTGATATTTTCACACAGGGATCTTTGGAACGCTGTATGAAAGCCAAACAGAGAGCACATTAACAGTGCGGATTTCTTGAGTAAACTTCAGGTTCAGACTGATTTAAATGATCCTGCGGGGTTTTGTCTGTTTATCACACCTGGCGAGGGATTTGTGTGAATGTGGCTGGATTTTCCTGTGAGATCCGAGTCCTTTCATTAATATCCCACAGTGATAAACAGCAATGGACGTGTCCAAGAGCATAACTGTAAAATATCATTATTCTATTCTAATCCTTAGTGATATACTGTGGTGACATTACAGTATGATGATCTAGGTATTTGCTGTATGTAATATGTGTATCTGACTGGGGGAATGCACACACACACATTTAAACACTACTGGACAAAAATGTGAAGCAAATATTTAAAAATAAAAATTTTAATTGTTTTTGAAAAAGCCTCTAATTCTATCTAAAATACAGTAAAAAATAGCAATATTGTGTTATACAGTATTATTATATAACAATAATATGATAAATATAAATATAATAATATATAAAATGATAAAATAATAAAAAATGATTGTGATTTATTTAAAATGATGGCAAAACTGAATTTTCAGCAGTCATTACTCTAGTCGTCAGCTTCACATGATTCTTCAGAAATCATTCTAATATGCTGATTTTTTTTTTCAGCTCAAAAAAGATTTCTTATTATTATCAATTTTGAAATCTTTTTGCTGCTTAATAATTTTGTAGAATCCATGATACATTACTTTTCAAAATTTTGTGGTATATTAAATAATATAATGCTTTTATTCAGCTAGGACAATTTAAATTGACCAAAAGTGTCAGTAAAGACATTTACAATGCTACAAAATATTATTTTTTAATATTTTTATATAAATATTATTATTATTATTATTATTATTTCAAATATATGCTGTTCATTGAACTTTCTGTTTATCAAAGGTTCCTGAAAAATGTTGTAAACCTTGATAATAATAATAATAAGAATAACTGAGCACCAATAAAAGCTGAACACTAAATCAGCATATTAGAATGATTTCTGAAGGATTATTTGTGACCCTGGACCACAAAACCAGTCTTAAGTCGCTGGGGTATATTTGTAGCAATAGCCAAAAATACACTGCATGGGTCAAAATTATCCATTTTTCTTTTATGCCAAAAATCATTAGGACATTAAGTAAAGATCATGTTCCATGAAGATATTTAGTGAATTTCTTACCGTAAATATATCAAAACTTCATTTTTGATTAGTATTATGCATTGCTAAGAACTTCATTTGGACAACTTTAAAGGCGATTTTCTCAATATTTAGATTTTTTGCACCCTCAGATTCCAGATTTTCAAATAGTTGTATCTCGGCCCAATATTGTCCTATCATAACAAATCATACATCAATGGAAAGCTTATTTATTCAGCTTGATGTATAAATTTTGAAAAATTGACACTTAAGACTGGTTTTATGGTCCAGGGTCACATTTGACATGGAGTTAAGACTGGAGTTATTTTAATTTGTAATAATATTTTGCAATATAAATGTTTTTACTGTTTTTTTTTTTTTTTGATCAAATAAATCAAAGCCTTGCTGAGCATAAAATACTTTTTTCAAAAATATTAAAAAAAAATCACAATTATTCCTTAGACTGCTATTGCCTCCAAAACACACATTGAGACATTTCCAGCACTCACTGCGCTGTATGACTCTCCCAAAAACGGTATGGTCTCTGTCCAGGGCGCTGCAGTTCCAGCGGTGATGACGGAATTGATGCTGGCACTCTCGAATCCACTCTTTCGCCCCGCCCCCAATTGACTGCATGATGTCTGGGTACTTCTGACACAACTGCCTCTGTTTATTCACCAGCCCAGGAATGTTGTCACAGATCACACGGGCACCAAGTGCTCCAATGTACCTGAAACACAGACACAAACACGGACGCTTCAATTGCTTCAATCAATCACAGCAGTTGGTACTCTGCGAGCAAATGTCATTACAAAAGTGCTGAATCGGTAAACATTCAGTGATTATGCATTGTCTGATGCCAAAGAATCTGATGATTGAGTCTGATCATTCCCAGAATCTTACCACTCATTAGTGGAATTTCAGAGGGAAGCTTGGCAAACTGTCATTTGTCATAAACAGACATTTACAAACCAACCATTATTTATGATTTATTTGAAGGCAATTGCATAATAAGTGCAACATCAACAGATTTGGAATATGTTTTTGAGCCCTAGATGATAACCTTGCATTTTGAGGTAAAACCTTTAGTTTTTAGATGATCTGAAGTATTATATATTGGCTTCACTATCTTTTGCTGTGATGTCATATTTGATTTACTTAATTCAATCAGCTAATGAGAACAGAAGGAGATTTAATGAATTCTGATGCGTTCTATCTCTGCATACTTTTCATTCCCTTTCTGATTGTTTCAATCCATCACTGTTTGATATTTTTTGTCTAATACCAACAGAAACGGGCACAAACTCCTTCTCTTTCTCATACACACCCAAACTGTATCACATCAAGCTTAATCTCAGCCATCACACAAACACACACTCACTCACTCACTCATGTCAGACTAAAGGAGGACTTAGTTCTAAATATTTTAGTCTGCTAAAATTAGCATTTCTAATGAGAAATTAAGGTTTTACCTTTTGAAAAAAATGTTTGTGAATGCTGATCAACCTTTTTATTATGACTGTGTTCCTACCATTCCGCTGCCTCATTTGACTGTGATTATAGGGCTTTATCGTCCCCTGAGCTTTGTGTTCGATAGAGTTTAGAAACACACACACACACACACACACACACACACACACCAGGCTGGTCGCACACACTGTGGTGGTTTGCAGGTTGGCTTTACCAGCAGCAGTAAATCATTATCCACAGGACCACAACCACATGCTGTAAAAACACAGTAAAATCTGCTCTCATTTACACTGCGTGTCTCTGTGTGTCTAGCTAGGCTTGACTGAGTAAAGAATGCACGACTGTAGTAATTTGTTGCTTCTATTACCCAAATAGTGGCTAAAAACTCCTCTCCTCCCTATTTCTCTCCATCTCTCTGGATCACCCCATCTTTGTCTTTTTCAACATTGGCATAATCACATTTTTTCCTTTAGACAGGAAAGCAAGTTAGGGAAAACAATTCTCAGGCTCTTTTGATGCAAGAACAAAATCAATATTAGCATATTCTATTATATCTTTCATACTTTTCATCTGAACCAGGGTCCTAAAGTTTCCAGGGGTCTGCTGTTCTGGAGGAATGATTTGCGAATTGCTGAAACGTACATGTGCTCTAATGTCGCAATCTTTACGTATGCAGATTGCAATATGTTTGGACCATTACAAAACTAATAATAATAATAATTCATTACATTTATATAGCGCTTTTCAAGGCACTCAAAGCGCTTTGCATACAAGGGGGGGATCTCCTCAACCACCACCAGTGTGCAGCATCCACCTGGATGATGATTACAAAACTAGCCTGTGCGCTATTTAGAAAGAAACTGAGAAATTAAACAAATTCATATGACAAAAATTCATTCAACTAGAAAAGCAAAGTTTGTCAAAACATAGATAGATAGATAGATAGATAGATAGATAGATAGATAGATTTGCAATTCAGTACATTTCTGTTAGCCCAATTAAAATTCCAATTCAACATTCTGTGGGGTGTGTCCAGTTTTCAGTTCTGAATTTTGTCCAACCCTGGAACAAAAGGTCAAAGATGAAGTTCACTTCAAAGGACACACACACACCTTTCTATCTGTGTGGAAGTCCAGGGCAGGCTTATGTCTGGCTTCATCTGTGTGTGTCTGTGAAATAAGTTCACTAGTATGAGACGCTAACAGGCCGCCCAGTAGCTTAAGAGGATTCCTGCTCTGTCTGCTTAAAGTGATGGATGAGCAGATCAGAGAGAGAGAGAAAGAGGAGTGAGAGATCCCTTTCTCTCTGGCTCTGGTGAGTGCCTCACATTGGGAATGTCAGCCTGACTTATTACACCACAATAGTGACAAAGGACTTGCTTTCCTCTGGTTTCTTTCTTACTTTCATGCACATCAAACTTAACATGTAACTGATTTCTGAGCTGTTTGTAAGACTTGTAATCCCTGATACAGTTGTTGAGGGTCCAGTAATGAACGTATATGATCTTTAACAGAGATCGCTATAGAACAAGGATGCTTTAATAAGCAAAACATTAACTTTTGTCTTCTTAATCTCTCACACACAACCACATGCACATGTATAAAACCCAACAACTCCCCAAATTTATATGTGAGCAATAGGCATGTGGCTGGTTTCTACATGATTGTTCAGGCTCCACCAGCTAAGTGTGTGTGCGCCTGTGTATCTAAGCAGGAGGCCTGACACATACTGCAGTTATTTCATTTATTCCTCTGTTATTGGCTGGCACGACACCCCAAGCACACCATGAAAACCCGACCCATAACTCTGATATAATGATGTGCAGAGCCTGTTACTATACATAAGCACAAGCTCTGGGGAAAACCCCATCCCTCATGAGACTTTTTGAGGGGGAGAAGCGCGTGGTTTGTGTGTTTCTAGAATAATTGCGTTTTAAATGCCAATATTTTGAGCGGTGAAGCTGCGTTCCTGCACCAAGCGCGACGTGTGTGTTCATTATAGTGTATTCTTGAGTCGACTGCCCACCACCAGGGTGCGAATTATGGGGAGTTTGGGGGGGTCCGAGACCCATAATTAAGGCTTGAACCTCCCCAAAGGAAATAAAAACATAAGGTTGGGGATCTCAAAACTATGTATTCTTTCACATAAGTATAGGTCTATACACATTTCAACAGCGTTTTCAAACAAACAAAAATGGTGTTTTAGTAACCACAAAAGTTAGATTACAAGTTTTTTTCAGACTGCGCTAAACAGACGCTCGCAAATAGAGGTCGCGTTCGCCTGAGAAGATAACCATAGCAACAGATGCCGTCAGGATCCGTAGGTACACAATATCAGTAGCCTATATATTTTTTGTTCATCACTTATTTACATATGATAAGTAAATAAAAAAATAGTTTTCTTTGAAACGTATTTACGTTTAAGTTGGCCAACTTTTAGGGGCGCGACATTCGGCTGCGCGAGACGAACATCAACATATTTCGCTGACAGAAATTGCTTTAAAAGTCAAACACCCTGAAACCAGCGCTACACCTTAAAATTACCATTAAAACTCAGATATTATTGAAAACACTGCTCCAAGGTTTTAAACCTCTGTTTTTCATTAACCTCTCCTCCGTGTGTTTTAAGAGAAAAATACAAACTACATACCTCAAACCACAGCGCAAACCACTGTTATCCAAAACTTTACTACGTAAAAACTACATAAGAATAATTGTACCTAATAATAAACATCTGCAAATGTTCAGTCTCCCAACTGACAGCAGCTCAGTTACCGTGAGTAGAAAAAAAAACGCCCGGCTTCTGCGCGCGGGTGTGCGCCACTGGCGGCGCGTCGGGATGCTGGACGCTACTCACCACCAAGACGAGTCCACGCGCGGTGTGAGGATGAGCAGAAGGAACAGCAGCGCGCAACACAACCGCGAGGACGCACGGGGACCGCTGTTTCTGATTATATGTCTTAATCCTGAGCCTCCGGGAGCAGCGGTGGATCTGTTGAGAATCCGGGGCGACCCAAGAACTTTACCGCAGCCAAACATAGTTGAGCGTGTCCTCCGGCGGTGATAAGAAAACACGATTGTGTATTGTAGGGAACCGGCGTAAAGACCGTTTAGGTACGCGGGGACCTGCTGGAGTTGGGATTGCTGATAGCTGGACAGATGTAGAGCTCCGTGCGGACGATGCACGGACGGATATCATGTATCTGCCCGGATATTAGCGTGTGCCATATAAAAGTATTCCCCGAAATCTGGCAACCGCAGCAGAAATAATCCAAGCCAGACGGCAGGTTCAGAGAGCGCTTTCTTTTCTTTTTTTCACCTCCTCTTGAGAACAGATGAAGTCTCGGTGAGGTGCAATTGGATCAGAAAGAGTGCCAACTTTTCCACTTTTTCTCTCCACGTTTTGCGTTCAGGCAGGGTTGTGAAACACGCGCCTCTCCGTTTTTCCATTGGAGTCTGCGAGCGCTGATAGCAGACTGCGCGAGATAAACCGGGGCGATGAACTGTGCGAACTGCAGACCGAAGGGGTGGGCGACGGGGGGAGAGAGAGGGGCGATAGGAATGTTGACAGCCCGCTGTCTCTCCGCTCTTATTGGGTAGAGCTCTCAGAGACCGGAGCCCCGGGGAAGCTTGAGCTCGCGCGGGATACGCGCCGTTCCCTGGTCAGCGGAGACACGCGCCACACTCCTTTCACCTGCTGAACGACACGCAGCATCCTCATTTACACACAATTCTGGAGTTCACGCTCACAATTTCACAAACACGGGAAAAACAACAACAACAACAACAACAACAAAAAACCATGATGGGGAAGGGGGGAAGGTGGGGAACGGGCAACACAATTCTAAAATGTATTTTTTTTTTTATCGTTGTCACAGCAATATACATCTATTTAAATCGTAACAATAATGTTCTGCATATAAATTTGTTTCATTTATTGAGTTAAAACGTTGCAGTGTGGATTTCAGGGATGCCACATGGTGACACATATTTGCCGGTCTCATGAAAATGCGTAAGCTATGAATAGCACGCCGAATACAAACAGAAAATTGTGCTATTGATCCGCAGAAATTGACTTGCGTGCATATGATACGCATCTACCCCACAACTCTAATCCTACCCATTGCGTATCATATTATAAAGTATATTATCTAAGCATACTATGCATACTACTTCATACCTACATATTAGGATACTATGCAGTTGGAAACCCCATATTATGATCACAGTATCTAAAAATAAAACACTTATAAAAATCACATATTTGAATGCACTCGAGCATGCAGCATTCGCACTGTTTGTAGCCGCAGTTGCAAGGCCTTTATCGTCTGGAGAGATGCGCGTGTCTGAATACACAAGCTCGTGTTTACAGATAAGGCTCTAGAGCTTGCACAAGTGCTGCTGTGTATAAACATCGCGCGGATTCCAGTTTCAAAACATCACATAGTTGCCTTTTGCATGTCTCTCTAGATAAGTGAAGCCATTCTCTTCATTAATGTAATGTGCAGGAGCTCTAATCCCACAACAGCATCCTACATTTAAATGGCTGCAGCTGCACTGCTCCTATAATGTAAGACAGACAAGCACAAAATATATAGCAAATACACTGTTCCAACAGTAGCAGCTAAAGCTCCAGATGAGGGATCTGCAACACTCAAGACTGCACTTCTGTAACACTTCACTGAGCCCTTGAAAGTGAACTGACGCAGAAATAGGCCCAAATCCCTGTTGGAATTGAAACTATTAGAGTTAACTGCACTTTCCACCAGGGATTAAATGAACAATTATAATATTTATCTGTAAATCTCAAATTAGGCTAATCCTGAAATTTTCATTTGTACTTAAACTTTAGCCCCTTAAACGCTTTTGTCCACCTAAAGCTGCCATGGTTTATAGTCTGTGAAACAGAGAGGCCTAGCCACTAAACGTGGAGGAGAATTTGCCAGTCTGTTCCAGTCCTTTTTAGTCCAGAAGTTATAGATACATTCTTACTGAACCAATTATACTTCATTTTATTGGACAGAACAAGGCCTCTTGGAAGTTTTCAAACTGAGAGACTATACTCAAATAAAATAATTCAATATGTCTGATCTACCGATTTCTGGATGAGCACACCTGATCAAGGCTTTTTCCAGCATCTTCTGCATATTTGACTCCTTTCCAACAGTGACTGTATGATTCTGAGATTCATCTTTTCACACTGGGGTCAACTGAGGTACTCATACTCAGCTATTTCAAAAAGTGAAAACATTTACTGATGCTCAAAAGAAAGCAACACGATGCATTAAAATGCAGGAGGTGTAAAACTTTTTTCCATTATTGACAATTTGCATATTCTGCAAGCGGTATGTGTACATAAATTAGAGCAATACAAATTAACAAGCACATTACTGTGATACTGAACATTTGAGGTTTGGCTGCATGCAGAATGCCATAACTCCATGTATGAGATCAGCTAACAGTCATACTGTGTGTGTGTCCCTCCCTTTCTGACTGCTCTATTATAGACCGAACACACACTCAAGGTGACCACAGGGTACAGGAACACCTGAGAGAATGAGCTCACGGTTTATTTCTGTACCTGTGTTTGTGTGACAGGTCTTAACTCTTCAGTGTCGTAAGATTTGGCTCTGTTTCAGGAATGAGGACACTGTGAGTGTCCTCCTGCCGGCTTGCTCAGAAGTCCACCGCTGGCTATTTTAGAAAGGGGCTCTGGGAAACACTCACCAGATTTTAAAACCTCTTCCAAATGTTTAAGTTCTTTTAATTCTGTACTGCTCTATTTCTTGAAAATGGTTGTAAATTCTAACCCAAGCTTGTGTGAAAGTGCATGCATATTAAGTGTATGTTATGAACACCTGTTCTACCCTTGTTTTTAGCTCATTAAATGGCACTTTCCACAAACAGGGGTACAATTTGGTGTCCCCTACATACTCTCTCTCTTTCAAAATAAAAAGTACAAAACTGTCACTGGTTTTGCCCTGAAAGTGTACTTAGCCTTCCAGATTGAATCCAACTATTCAAATGAAAACAATAATGTAGTTTTTTTTAACAACAATCACTCTGTTTGACTGATATTAAAATAATTGTAACAAAAACTGTTTAATTATTAAGAAATTTTAATTAACAATATTTAAGAAGTAACATTATTTGGACCTTTTCTATAAGAGGGAAGTAAATACGTCATTTTGTTTCATTTGCATATTTTTATTTGTTAGGCTCAATTATCCAACCTGATTACCAAGAAAGAAAAATATGAAAAATGTAAATGTAATTATTTTCATCAATTATAGAAAATGAAGGTTTATCAATAACTACAAACTGAAATTACTCTCCTATTTCATTTCTATTAATAGAAACTTTTAAAAACACACAAATAAGGGGTTTAAACCATTTAGTCTATAAGTCTATAAGGTTATAAAACTGCAACTCCCATATAAAATGTATGAGTAATAAAATAGCTTTTATAATATTTAGACCTCCTGAGGCTGAGAACACTGACAATTTGTTGAAAATGAAAAAATATAATTTTATTTTTATTCTGTCCCTATTTTGTACTCTATTTGTGGAAAATGTCAAATATATTGACTAATTTGGTACTTATACACTTCTAATATTAGTACTCTACTCACATTTAACACATTGTACCATTACAATTTAGCATTTAAATCTATACTACAGATTCTGTAGATTCTGCAAACTTTTCTTGCAAAATCAGCACAGAAAATGTTACAAAATATGAAGCTGTCACAATATGAAGCTGCTGATGTTGAACGTTATAATGCTGAAGTTTTATAGTTCTGTACATTGTCACATTGTAACAGAAAAAAACCCATCAGCACAGTTTTCAAAACTAATGCTGATAAAGCACAAGACTCAAAGTCATGAGAACATCAGAGAGTTCTGCAGTATCACTATTGCATGAATATCCATATACACATGAAATAACACACCATGTTGATGTATCTGCACAATTTTTATGTTTTTGATAATCATTTAACTAGTTAAAACATCTTCTGAACTGAGTAATCTAAAATCCGACTGGCTGCCTTACAAATGACGAAGATGGAGATGACCAGTGCAGTGGATGAGCAGAGCGCAAGTGACAATTAACATTAATCAGCATGTATTCATGAGCATTACTCTAAAACGAAATAAAGGTCAATAAGAATAAAGCATCTAAATATAACTCCACTGGAAAGAGAGAAAGAAAAAAAGAGAGTGAGACTGCACCATGCTGTCATCTGTCTCAGACTTTAAACTAATTTATGGTCTTGTATTTTTGGATGTTCTGACAGCATGATGGAATCTATTCACATTCAGACACTCTGATGTGACTCTCTGAATCTAAATCTCTTTCCAGCTACTGTGCACACATACATTCACTCTCTCACCCAAAGAGACTTGTTACACATCAGTGTTGACAATATATGTCTTTAAAAAAAAACATTTTACTAAGTGATTGTTTCAGTAATTTGGGAGACTGTGTGTATGTGTGTGTCAGACAGGATACAGTTCTGCATTGGGAACCGCAGATGAGGAAATGATGCAGGAGAGACTCTCTCACTTTCTCTTTCCCCGTCTGTCTCCGAGTCATGCAGCGAGGGTCACATGTCATGACGCATCACCATTTGAGCATTATCTGTCCGCTGCTACTTTCTTACCTTAGACTAGCTGCTGCAAAAAAGGTGACCAACATTTACATCATGCAAACACACACAAACACAAACACACACACACACACAGGATCTGACTAGGCAGGAGAACACACAGACTAAAATAAGTTCCCATCTCCAGACTGGGCCCCTCACTATCTGCATCGCTGTCTGTCTGCTGAGAGGAGAACAGACACATATAGAGAGAGTGTCAATGCTTTATATTGGACCTCCTCTCCTCTCCTCTCCTCTCCTCTCCTCTCCTCTCCGGTTAATATGAGGAAATCTCTCTCTCTGGCATGTCGCCATCCTGCTCAACCAGATTAATGTGTTTATAACTAATTCAGCGATTTCAGTAAACAAGTCCTGGCGCAACCTCTCTCACTCTCAGTCTCTATTTGTATCCCTTCTATCTCACTTTTCCTCACAAGAGTATCACCTCTCTCTATATATAGTAATAAATGTGAAAAAAATGTTTAAAAATAATAAATAAATAAATATTACAAAATAAAATATATATATATATTTTTGTAGTGCAAAAGAAAAATCTTATTTAGCCATTTTGTTTTGTTGTGCAGACAAATCTATGAACACCATTAAAACAAGATCCAGTTACTTGAGGATCAAAAACATTATGATCTGTTACATGCAGACCACCTTACAGCACAGCAGGAAGGAACAGCCCCAGTGATCTGTATAAGATCACATCTGCTCACTCACTGCTCATGTCCAACATGTCACAGTGCCTCATGGTGTATAATGTGTGTGTGAGTTAATGTGTCTTCGTCAGCAGTGCTGTCAGCTCTGTGCAGGGTCAGTGTGTTGATGTGTCTGTGAATGTGCCTCACTTTCCCTTTCTGTCTCTCACTCGCTCACTCTTTCGCACGGCGCGGGCTGGTATGTTGAAGCGGAGCTGTTTATTTAGCAGAATTTGCTCTGATCTCTTGCACTACAGGAGGATACTGAATTCCAAACTGCTGCAGAGTCATGTGATGGCCTGCATGTTTAACTGAGGAGCGAATCTACGCATTACATGTGGACCGGATATCAGCTGATTTTGAAAGGCGAAGCTGATGAATTTGAAATATGATGGAATTGATCCGAAGTGAAGTTAGATTTTGGCTTTGTTCACACTGCACCCAATTCTGATTTGTTTTCAAACCTGATCTTTAATAAGCATCAGGATGAAGTCAAAAGATGTAATAAAAGAAAACGGACAGAGACTCACTGCCTATGCTTGTGTCCTTCATGACATCCCACCATGGTGTTGAATTTACGAGGCACATTTAAGAAAGTACTGCATTTACACATTCATACATTTGCTTTGTCTAAGACACATTCACTCACAGACTCACCATTCAGTTCATTGTAAATGCCACAATGTATCACCACTGTTTTGATTAGGGTATCACAATCACATTCTACCAAAGAGACAAAAAACCAAACTTGAAATACAGCACTGTTTTACAGTGGTCGCCAGCTAAAAATGGCTTTAAGTCAGTTATTTCTATCTTTTGCTGTAGTGTGTCAGTAGGAAATATCAGTATACGTTTCCAAATATTCATTTTGCCATTAATTGTAATAATCGAGTGAGATTTTTGTTTGCACAAGGTGTCTGACAACAGCCAGTGCTCCACACAGAGATCTGATCTCACCATCATCCAGTCTGAAACAGAACAAACTGAGACAGTCTAAATCCAGAAGAACTGTGGCAATGTGCACCTAGGGCAAAAGCTGCTTCAAACGCAAAGGATGGTCACACCAAATGTTGATTTAATTTAGTTAATAGAAGTTAATTGATAAAGAAAATATAGCCACCTCACAAAATATGTACAAACTGCCGTGAGATTGGGATTGCATCCAAAAATCTGATTTTTGCTGCATGTCTGAACAAAGCCTTAAAGTGAATCTGATTTTAAATAAGATTTACATAATCAAATGAAAACGTGACTTGAGAACATACAAAAATTGTATTTAATGACAATTAATCAAGTTAAGATGAAACAAAAAATGCCATTAAATGGATACTTCCACCAAAAATGAAAGTTCTCATTAAGTTGCATGACTGTTTTTTTCTTTTGTTTTTTTTTTGACATTGTTTTTTTCTCTCTCTCCATACAGTCAGAGTCAGTTGGGTGCATTTAGTTTGAACCTCACTGTTCTTGAAAATATCTTTTGGAATGACTTGATGGTAAGTAAATGACAGAATATTAATTTTTGGGTGAACTATTCCTTTAAGAACAATGTTTGTAATGCTACATGGATATATGTTTGTGTAGATACTCTAAGTGCCGCACATGATGTTTCAGCCTGGGGGGGGGGGGGGGGTCAACATGAGAAAGCAGAGAGAGAGAGAGAGAGAGAATATGAGAGAATCTCTCTCTCTGAGCGATGACACCATTTCTAACTTGCTGCAGGTGTTTGTGTGTGTGTGTGTGTCTGTGTGTAGCCTGAATGTAGAACAGGCTACAGGAAAGCTTTGATATTCGAGCCAGGACGGACCTGCTCTACACCACAGGTCAACCAGCACACAGCAGAAACATATTCTGTTTCGATTTATACAAACTCTCTGTGTCTTTGTTGGTGCCTATTTCTCTCTATCTCATTTAAAATCAAACTGATAAGGCTGTATTGGCATGACTATCAAAGAAGCAAAGGATTATTCATTGCAATTATGTGTGACTAAAGTAATATGACTCTATCTGACATATGTTTTCTGTGGTAAATTATATCTCTAATCAGCTGAAAGTCGAATCTGCAATTTGCTTATGGCAGTGGTTTGCATTTTCTAATGTATTCCTGATTTTCATTCATTCTTTACAAGTTGACATCTTAGACGAAGTTCATATTTTTTGTACATATTTTAAGAGAAAGGTCATGTTCGTCTCAGCCCAATCTTCCATACTGTTTTTGCACTGGATCTTTGTCTAAATATGGATTCGACAGCATCATGAATATGACAAAGCAATAACCAATGTGCTTGAAAAAAACAACAACTAAGTTTTTGACTGGACTGGACTGAGTGACTCATTAATAGTTTAGGTATATGCAAATGAACTACTTGTACAAAGATCCAAAGGCTTCACATTTCTGTGGATTGGATCTGATAGAGAGATCTGTGCTTAGAAGTGCTCATATTTCATCAGTCCTGCCAGATAACACTTCGAGAAATCATTTTTCCAAAAAATCAAACTGTTATTCCTCTGAACGACCACTACGGTTGAATGATTTGTGTTTCTTTCATCATTCTCCAGAGACAAATGGTGAGAGAGAGAAAGAGATAGAAGCAGAGAGAAAGAGAGATATCGCATTTGGCGGAATTTCTTAACCGTGTGTTAAAACTATTGGCAGGTGATATTAGAGGATTGCAGCACCTTTGTTTCCTGAGATGGTGATATTTCTCTGCTGATGTCATTTTGATGTGATAGAACAGAGTACGTTTCTTTGTCTTTTTCTCTCTGTGTGCTACACATGAGTTGGAAGAACATTCAGACCAAAGATCAACACCAAGACAAACAGAATGACAGAATGATAGATCGATAGAGCAGCAGAATGACAGATAGATTAAATGATAAACTGATAAAACAATAGAATGATAGCTAGAACAACAGATTGAACAATAGATATATACAATAATTGCTAAAACAATAGTTATATAGAATAATAGACAAGAATGAGATATAGGTAGAATGAGATATTAAAATTAGAATAATTGGATGATAGATAGATAGATAGATAGATAGATAGATAGATAGATACACAGAACAACATATAGAACGATATATATAATAGGTGAATTATTCCTTCTATCTATCTATCTATCTATAGAAACATAGAGAGATAGAAATGTAGAATGACAGACAGAATGTTAAATGATAGATAGAACAATCAAACAACAGATAGAATGATATATAAATAGTAGAAACAATAGATAGAACTATAGAACAGCAAGCAGAACTACATATAAGTGGTACAATAAATAGAACGAGACGGAATGAACGACAGACAGACGGACAGACGGACGGATGGACTGTAAGTGATCCTGTGCTACTCTAGGCAAACTCTCCTCCTTCCAAATGTTTAGGTGAAAAGGGCTCAGGAATAGTTTTTATGTCTGAGAGCAGGTTGCTCTGGGGACATGAACCCTCTGACCTGAGATGGACTCTTGTGCATCTCTGCTGCTGTTTTCTGTACCTGCAGAGAAGACTGACGGAGCATCTCGAATCTCTGGGCCTCGTTTCTGGCCAGTGTCTGGCTTCTCCTCCTGCCTGCCTGAGTTATGATTTTGCAAGCAGCGTGAAACCGATCTCCATTTCAGAGTCAGCTGCTGTGAAGGCCAAAAAGCTTTTACCCAACTCCAGCCATATTTCACCTGAGAGAGAAAAAGAGTGAGAGCGATCGAAAGAGAGGCCACTGACCAGATCGCTCTACCACGGCAATCTTCTCCTCAGAGTTGAGTTAACATCAGATGTTTGACAGAATGAGAGATAACGAATCATTGTCATTAACGTATTATGAGAAAAATGGTTTAAAATGACTAAGATGCACCAGTGCGTAAGGAGAGATTAGACCGAGAGAAGAGAAGGAGATGAAAGAGAGAAGGGGGAGGGCGGAGGTTAAGGTGGTCTGGTCTGTTGTAGATTACGCAGATCTCACAGGCCTGGTCGTGCTGTTCCACAGCCCCTAAACCAGAACATAGTCTGCCCCCCACCCACCATGTGCTTTTAATAGAACCCTCGGTGGTCCCTCTGTACATACCCTCTTTGTCTTATTTCTCTCTTTCTGTGATGTGGCTGTAGTGAACTGACAGCTTGTAATGTCAGACTTCTTTTGCTTGCTGTGTGTTCCTCACGTCCACACACACTTACTTTCTCCCGTCTCAGCCTGATATACAGAGACATGTAAATGTAAGCTGTTTGTAGGTTGATTTACCCAAAAAACGTAAACACCGTGGCGCTATCAAAACACTGTTCTGTTTGTCTGAGCATCTCAAAACGCCAGACGCAGCAACATCGGCTCAACCAATGGTGTGAGTTTGGGCGGAACTCTGTCACATTGCGAGGTTGCAATTATGAGAAATACTCACAAACAGTCACAAATAAATTTTCTATGGTCCTCATTTGTAAGTTGCTTTGGATTAAAGCATCTGCTAAATGACTAAATGTAAATTTAATGTAAAAGTAACTGTTTTTAACATTGAAAATATTGAAAATTCAGTAGCAAATCAGCATATTAGAATGATTTATGAAAGATCATGTGACACTGGAGTAATGGCTGCTGTAAATTCAGCTTTGCATCACAGGAATAAATTACATTTTTGAAATGTATATTAAAATAGAAAATAGTTATTTGAAATTGTAATGCCTTGGTGAGCATAAGAGACTTGTTTTTTTTTTTTTTAGCCAGAAACTGGCTTCCACAAATTCTCTATCTTCATTTTCCTCACATACTGTTTGAATAAAAGGGTGTCATATGAGATATTGCTCAGCTGATCTAGATATTGAGGGGAATGTTTAGCAGGCCTCTCAAGCACATCAGTGTCAGAATCTAAGCCATAAGCTGGAACTGAAAATATTCTGTGGTCCAGACCATCGGAGTCAAAGCAGAGGCTGGATTTGATCCTGTGAGAGTGTTCTGCCTCTCAGACGCCTCCGGTCAGCGTACGGAATGTTGCTCTCCACTTATCTGCATCTTTTCAAACACTCCCCGCTCTCCGCCGACTCCTCTCGCCCTGGGTCAGTGTCCGTCAGCCTCAATGGAACGCCAAACACAAACAACGAGAGCGTCACCCTGTCAAGCCACACGTCTGTTTGTAAACAACTGGCTGCGTTACTTCACACCTCATCACACCCACAGACAGCAAACTGAGGGCAGACAGACACATGCAACCCAGCACAGCACTGCACAGCACAGCACAATGCTATGTGTGCTGGTATATTTATGTTCAGATAGACCAGCAGGCATATACAATTCCATACTGATCTAGACTGGTTTAGACTGATTTGTGCTGGTCTAGTTGGTGGATTGGCATAGCCATGTTTTTAGTTAGATAGTTAGTGAAGCTACTCGACCAACATGATCAGCAATACTTCCTTGAGGAAACCAATCTTGCTGGTTAATCTAGATCATTGGTCTCAAACTCAATTCCTGGAGGGCCACAGCTCTGCACAGTTTAGCTCCAACCCTAATCAAACACACCTGATCCAGCTAATCAAGCTCTTCAGGATCACTAGGAACTTCCAAGCAGGTGTGATTTGGAGCTAAACTATGCATAGCTGTGGTCCTCCAGGAATTGAGTTTGAGACCAATGATCTAGATCAGTGGTTTTCAAACCTGTCCTGCAAGCACCCCTGCCTTGCACATTTTGTATGTCTCCCTTATCAGACACACCTGATTCAATTCATCAGCTCGTTAGTAGAGTCTGCAAGAACTAAATTGGGTGTGTCTGACAAGGGAGACATACAAAATGTGCAAGGCAGGGGTGCTTGCAGGACAGGTTTGAAAACCACTGATCTAGATAAAAAGGCTGTTGGAAAAATAAGATTCCAAGTACAGAATAGATAGATAGATAGATTGATTTTATTCTTACTTAGAACCACAGTTAAGCATGAACACAAACACCGATGCATGACACACACACACACACACACACACACACTCATGTTTGTTTTTTGGTTTACGGGGGACTCTCCATAGGCGTAATGGTTTTTATACCGTAAAAACTGTATGTGCTATTGCCCTACACCAACCCTACACCTAAACCTACCCCTTACAGGAAACTTTGTGCATTTTTAGATTTTCAAAAAAACACCATTTAGTATGTTTTTTAAGCCTTTTGAATTACGGGGACATATAGGCAGTGTCCTCAAAAACCACCTTCAAATTGTAATACCTCTGTCATACCCATGTCATTAAACAAATTTTGTCCCCGTAAACCACAAAAACCAGTACACACACACACACACACACACACACACACTGAAGTGTGTAAATCATTCTTCTCCAGCTGTTCTGATTCCTGCTACTTGACATTTGTTTCTTTTCACCTGCCAACTCTCACTTTTCACACCGGTCTATGCTATCAGTGAGTGTTTGTGTGTGCAAATGTGCTTTTTTCAGGTGTTGTCTGACCTGTAACCTTGCATTGATAACAGAGGCATATCTTTGCATTCAGGCTTGTAACACATCAGTCCTAAGATAATTCAGTTATCAGTCTTCAGGCAGTCTTTGGCTTAACCTACCCAGTGCACCAAAGACAGAAAGTGATAAACAAAACAAAAAAAAACAAAACTAAATGCTGTGATCAATCAATCAATCAATCAATCAATCAATCAATCAATCAATCAATCAATCAATCAGTATTTTCCCCCCCAATCTATTCTTTTACATGAAATGACCTAACAAACGGATTCACTAAAACAACTCACTTTCCAAAAAGGACAGTTTACTAGCAGTTCATTCAGCTGTACATCTGTATGCACAAAGCACCGCAACATAAAAATTAGTTGGTAAAAGTAGGTTTTTTAACCATAAAACTTACAATAGCTGAACTACTGTGATTACTGTGTAGCTACCACAAAATATTATGTTGTTACCTGTAGTTATTTGTTCCAGAACCCTAAAAACACTTAACAGGTCATACATTTCATGTATTTCATATATGATAAATGACCATCTTGAGAGTCTTGCAAAGATAATACTTTAAAGTTAAATCTACCAAAAGTTAAATGCAGACACAGATGTTTTGGCATTTCTGTATTTTGCTTTGGATTTGTTTGAGTTTTTCTACCCTCATGTTGGTTTTTGATCTTCACTTATGTGCTGGTGTGAGGTAGACTTGCTCCGCGATAAGGATCTCTTCCCTCTGAGGGCCATTTCAAATCACTAATACAAAATCAAGACTAATACCAGTTCCTTTGAACTCTTTGATCATTTTTTTTTCCAGAGCCTGTATCCTGCAGTCATACAGAGGTTCAATCATGCTTGATTTTACACTAAAACACATGCTGAATTCTGTGGGTGATGTTTTCTGATTGTGATCTGACAGTTTTTCACACTTATATTATTATGTTAGAGAACATTTTCATTAATATAAACTGAATTGTGAAATGCCCTGCCATGAAGCTTTGTGGCCACCTGCACTTAATCACCATACAGAAATCATTTTAGGTATTGTGGTCTTTGGTGCCTGTTTGTTAGCTTTGAGACTATATTTATATGCTAAATGAGAAAATTAACATATAAAGATATACAGGTATAAAATTTACAGTCTTACCTTTCTTGGAAACCTACCAAAATATTAATGATTCACCATCTGCACAGAGGTCTAATAAAAATCCCTTCTTCTTCAGCACAATCAGCACTATTTTGGGTGCTCTTCTTAACAGTTTTGAGCCTCAATCCACAATGCTTGATTCAGAATGAGCCCTATTAGCTATGCTAATATCACATGTATCAATGTAATTCATCTCACTCCACCTACCCACCCACCCAAACACACACAAATGCACACAGACAGACAGTCAGACATACATCCAAAAGATTTCTGTCTTATGTAATGACATTTCTGTAATCTAGAAGGAAACCAGCCATGCCAGTATACATATGTACTAAACACATGCACACAGCACTCTAATTTACACTGGTGAATCCATCATGCAGTAATATTCTCCATGGTGTGCAGAGTTATGCTGAGATATGTGGGTTGGCTGCTTTAAGCCTGTTGTTAATGGTCGATAGATCACAGTGTTGTAAACATTTTTTCTGCTCTGGATCCCACTGCTCTGTTCACATAGACGTTTACCATCTATTAGCAGAAAAGAGACAAGAGAGAGAGTTACACAGAAGAGGAATCAGTCACTGCCACAGAGAGAGAGAGTCTGAACTATGCAGGAGAAGGATCACTGTCACATAGAGAGATCAGCTCAAATCACTGTCACTGAATGAGAAATCAGCTCAACGAGAGGGATCAACTAAAGTCACCATCAGAAAAAAGAAAGATTTCTTCAAATAGAGAAATCCGTTCAAATCATTGTCACTGACACACTGACCGGGATCAGCTCAAGTCACTGTCATAAAGAGAAAGATTTGTTCAAATGGAGAGATCAGCTCAAATCACTGTCTGAATCATTGTACTGTAAGGGGGATCAGCTCAAAGAGAAACATCATTGTCTGAAATCACTGTCACTGACAGAAAGATCAGCTCAAATCGCTGTTTTGAAAAGCTGATCAGCTCAAGCAGAAATATCAACTAAAATCACTAACAATAAATGAGGTATTAGCTGAAGGACAGGGATAAGTTCAAATCACTGTCACTGATAGAGAGATCAGCTCAAATCACTGTATTGAAAAGCAGATCAGTTCAAAGAGAAGGATCAGCTAAAATCATTACTGTCACTGAATGACGAATTAGCTCAATTACAGGGATCAGCTAAAGTCACTGTAAAGAGAAAGATCTGTTCAAATAAAGAAATAAGCTCAAATCACTGTCACTGACAGAGAGATCAGCTCAAATCACTGTCATATAGAAAAGGATTCATTCAGATAGTGATCAGCTCAAATCACTGTTCCTGACAGAGAGATCAGCTCGAATCACACTGTACTGTAAGGGGGATCAGCTCAAAGAGAAATATCTGCTTAAATCACTGTCACTGATAGAAAGATCAGCTTAAATCTATGTCACTGATAGAAAGATAAGCTCAAATTACTGTTCTGAAAAGCTAACCAGCTCAAGGAGAAGGATCAGCAAAAAACACTATCACTGAATGAGGAATTAGCTCAAGGACAGAGATAAGCTCAAATCACTGTAACTGACACAGAGATCAGCTCAAATCGCAGTCACTGATCGAGGAATTAGCTCAATGAGGGGGATCAGCTAAGGTCACTGTCATAAAGAGATTTGTTCAAATAGCGAAATCAGCTCAAATCACTGTCACTGAAACACTGACCGGTATCATTTCAAGTCACTGTTATATAGAAAAGGATTAGTTCAGACAGTGATTAGCTCAATTCCCTGTCCCTGAAAAAGAGATAAGATTAAATAACTATATCAAAAAGCTGATCAATTCAAGGAAAAGGATCAGCTAAAATCACTATCACTGAATGAAAAAGCAGCTCAAGGACAGAGATCAGTTCAAATCACTCTACTGAAAAAGCAGATCAGCTCAAAGAGAGGGATCTGTTGAAATCACTGTCACTGATAGAGAGATCAGCTTAGATCACTGTATTGAAAATGAGATCAGCTCAAAGAGAAGGATCAGATAAAAATCACTGTCACTGAATGAGGAATTAGCTCAATTACAGGGATCAGCTAAAGTCACTGTTATAAAGAGAAAGGTTTGTTCAAATAAAGAAATCAGCTCAAATCACTGTCAATGTAAGGGGGATCACCTCAAAGAGAAATATCAGCTCAAATCACTGGCACTGATAGAGAAATCAATCCAAAACTGATCAGTTCAAGGAGAAGGATCAGCTACAATCACTATCACTGAATGAGGAATTAGCTCAAGGGCAGAGATCAGCTCAAATCACTGTCATTAAATAGGATCAACTAAAGGCACTGTCATATCCACCTTATTTTTGGCCATTTGTAACTCGAAAGAACATGATCATCTCAAGGAGAGAGATCAGCTCAAATCACTGTCACTAAAAGGGACAAACTCAATAAAAGAGACCAGCTCAGGACAGGTCACTGTCACAAAGAAAGAGTTAAGCTCATGTCACTGTCACTGATAGAGAGATCAGCTCAAACCATTTCACGAGTTCGCCTGCCCATCCAGTCCTGATGGTCAATTGTAAACAAACTTGGCTTGTTGTCTATAATGGAGGCTCGAACCCGAGGATCAGCTTGAGCACCGAGTTCAACCCCCCTATTGCGGTACTACCTACACTGTAAAAAAAATTCCGTAAAATTTACGGTAAAAAACTGGCAGCTGTGGTTGCCGGAATTCTACCGTAAAAAAATACGGTAACAACGTTTTAGGTTTAACGGTTTTAACTTAAATTTACAGTTAAATACCGTAATTTCTTTAACTGATATAATGTTAATATAC